>CAUYQG010060171.1:0-90131 GCA_963574415.1 Tarsius wallacei | reverse complement strand
GTAGCTGGAACTACAGGCGCGCGCTGCCACGCCCGGCTAATTTTTTGATTTATTGTAGAGCAGAGGTCTCGCTTGCCCAGGCGGGTCTCGAACCCATGGGCTCAGGCAATCCACTCACCTCAGCCTCCCAAGGCGCGGGATAACAGGCTGAGCCACCGAGCCCGGCTTATAATGAGATTTTTGCGGAGCTAAATTTCTTAGCAATGAATCAATGCATTTTTCAATTTAAAAATTTGTTTTAGATTCAAGGGGTACATGTGCAGATTTGTTACATAAGTAGATTGTGTAAAGGTGAGTCGTGGGCTTCTTCTGAGTCCATAGACTAGGTGGTGCACATGGTACCCAGTGGATATGTATTCAACCCTTAGTTCCCTCCCCCTTTTAGAAGTGTCCCAGTATTTCTTGTTCCCATCCTTCTGACTATGTGTATACAGTGTTTAGCTTCCACTTACTAGGGAGAATGCATGTATTCTGTTTTCTGTTTCATAATTCGCCCAAGATAATGGTCTCTAGTTGCATCCATGTTGCTGCAACAGACAAGATTTTGTTCTTTTTTATGACTGCATGATATTCCATGACATACTTATATGTACCAAATTTTCTCTATCCATTCCACAGCTGATGGATGTCTTAACTCGTTCCATCATTCTTGGTATTATAAAGCTGCAGCATTATAATTTTATTTAAAAATCTAAACCAGTGAAAATATAATATATGATTAAAATGTTACTGTACTTCACATTTCAGGTTGTTCGCTAGATTAAAATTAAATAAAATACTATATAATTCTTAAGGTTTAAAATACATATTATCTTGGATGAGGTTTATGTTTACTTTTGTCAATGCAATAACTTATTGAAATTATATGTAAATATTTTATATAACAATAATTCAAGTCATATACAGACTGAATCATGTATAATATCCTTTTTCTTTTATACTTTTTCTCTAGAAATATTCCTGCAATTATTTGATTACTTACCCATGTAAATATTGAAATCTGTATGCATACATTTTTCCAGTATTATCCAAGTACTTTTTTCTCAATCACATTGATCAAAATATTAAATCAAATATATGATAAGAATGCAAGTGAGCAAAAATAACTAAGAGGGAAACAAGGAATGAAGAGAGGCCACACCTGTAATCTCAGCACTTTGGGAGGCCAGGACAAAAGGCTCACTTCAGGCCAGGAGTTCAAGACCAGCCTAGGAAACATAGCAAAACCTTGTCTCCATGAAAAATTTTAAAAAATTAAAATAGCAGTGTATGCTCCAGCACTCCTAGCTACCCTGGAGGCTGAAGTGGCAGTGAGCTGTGACCATACCATTGCACTCCAGCCAGGCCCACAGAATGAGACCCCCAACACAAAAATTTTAAAAATAACATTTTCTTCCTTTGCCATAATCTTGAAAAATTAACAATAAGAATTGCCTTATCTGTTTTCACATCTCCTCTACATGCAAAATTTCCAAGATGGAAGAACGTAACATTCCTGAACATTTTAATAGGATATTGTGTTGTAAAAAAATGTTTAACAGTCAAACTAGTTGGAAGAATTCTGAGATGTAATAAATAACTCATCTGAATAATTCAGAAACTTGAAGATTAAAAATAGAGTTCATGTAATGTACAAAGAATGTTGTTCTATTAATTTATATTGGGAACAAAATTATGATTGGTGCCATTTAAGCAGCAAGCATATTAATTTATCCCATGTCTTTGATCTAGAAAAAAATTGAGGTAGATTATTTGGGGAGTCCATTTTTATCTTAAAATTATCTTTGCCAATAGAAATGAAAAAGACCCTCATGAAATCATGCAACATGTTCCCTCCTACTTTTTGAAATACTAATGACTAGAGTTCTCTATTTTTTTTTTTTTTTTTGGAGAAAGCCAATTTTTGCTATGGGTTGTGCAGACACTGCCATTCAGCTCAACCCTCAGTATTGTCTTCTGTTAAGAGCTTCGGACTAATAAGAAGCTTTGGTCAGTTAATAAGATGACATGGTGAACAATTCTTAAAGGCATTGATGGTACTTTTATGACTTTAGATCAGCTATTTATACATGGACGATCTTGGTTAAGGCTAGGATGATGACTGTTTTCTATTTGTTTTAAGTATTTAACTCATTTCCACAATGATATTTAAAACATGAGATGAGACAAATATTCTTACAACAAAATTATTTATCCAGTGCTTAATTGTGTATAATTTATTGAGTTCTCTAATTTCTTTCTGGTCTTCTTTTAGCCCACATGAGTAAGTGAGGTATTGTGTACATATGCGTAAACAAAGATAAAGTTTCCATATGTTTGATGGAGATAGCCTTCCTCATGCCTATGAAAGGGATGATAAACATTTTTTTTCTGATTCTGAGAAGAGCATAATTAGTACAGCAGCATGTGCACTTCAGTGTTTTCTGCCATTCACCTGATAAACTCCTTTTTTGCTGTTGACTGGTCAGTCATTTGTCTTGTTTTCCTTTGTTTCTGGGTGACCTGAGGGTGTCATGACCATAAAGTCAGTAGCATACTGAAAAAATGAGCAATTCAGCCATGAACTTTAAAAAAAGCTATTTTTAAAAATATTATTAGTTTGTGATGCAGCTCAGAAGGAAAAAAATAGAATGGACTTGAAAAAGTAAACAGGCATCTAAAAATTAAATAGAAGAAACTGTGGAGAAATAACTTGGAATTTGAGAACTATATAGGTGCTAATCTTTCCACTCTCACTTATTTTGATTGAGAAACTATATTTTATGTCAGTGTTTTGGGGGGGACAAAAAGCTTCTATGTACAACTAGCTTCATGCAATTATAATACACATGCATATAGTCAATTTGTGATCAGATAAGTTGGAAAAGTGTTACAATTGAGAAATGTTTTATTATTGTGGGAATTTTCAGCATTTTCAAGCATGCTGGTATGTCTTAAGAACTTCTCGAACAGGTTTATGGTTATGCATTTTTAAACTCCTTCGATTACAGATTACTTTTCATCAATATTCACTTCAGTATATACTGTTTTGATTTCTTTCTGTAAAAAATGATGACCAATTCTTATGTTTCTGTAGCCTTGTAATTCCTAACATGATTTAAGTTTCTATTCCAAAGAAGTTTTTAAGAAACTTGTAAGTGTACTAAGAGCAGGGACTGTGTCTGGTACACCTTAGTGTGCCCATAATGACCTAGATGTTTTACACAGTATGTTTCTTTTGAGAAAAATTTCACATTCTAGGCATTGTATAACATATGTGGGTTAAGAAATTACCTTTTTAGAATGAATATAATACCTTGTTTCATGAGAATAGAAGAAATAAAAACACATAACTATGACAGAAATAAAACAGTCAAGTCCAAATGAAATCCTGTTTGATAAAATGAGAGAATAACCAACTCTACCTGAGAGAACAGGGCAAGTATTGTGTGTCCTATGTAAGCTGAACCCTAAAAGGTACATTGTTCTTTCACCAGGTAAAGATAAGAAGAAAATGTTCTAGACCAGGGTGTGTGCAGAGACATAAACAGAACACTTATTTGCAAGAAACAATGAGAAACTCATTAAAATTTACTAAGCAATCATTTCTCTAAAGGCAAAGATTTTTGCATATTGACATTTTATTCTGTAGCTTAATATACCAATGTATCAATCTTCTTTAATGTTGGCTTGGCTTCCTTAGGTAATTTGCATTTTCACATAAAAAATGTCATCTCTTACCTTCCCTTTCTCTATCTACAAATAAGTTGAGGTTGCATCATTTTAGATCCCAGAAGATTGAAGACTGAGATTGTCATTTTTGAATGCTTACATTTCTCACAGTTCTGTTAATGAATATGAGCACATTGGAGATTCTTGGTAAATAAATGAGATGTTAAGATACTATCTGAAGACCTCTAAGTGAGAATAGACTCAAAGAAAAGATTAACAAATGGTGTTATTAAGTTTCAGTAGATTAATGAATTTATGTTCACTGTGCGGATATAATAGCTATGTGGATTCGATCTCCATCAGACCATGTGAGACCTTTCTTCTACATAAGGTAAAAAGAAAGCTCTCTTGCTTCTGTATGTTCTAAATTCTATTCATACTATTAGCTGTTCAATTTTCAGCATTTTCTCTGACCTATGAAGAGTATTCTTGACTGCGGTCATTACACTTGAGACGTTCCAGGCTCTCTTTGAATGATTGACTGAACTGTAACGATCCCCGGGAGTCTCTGTTGTAAGTCATGTGTCCAGATGAGTCATTTTTGTGTATTTATGTTTGTATGCACTGATTGACAGTAGCTAAAGTCAAGTTGTTTTGTTTTTTTTAAACTTAATTCTTTCATTTTTCAATTATTTAATGGCCCGGTCCCTAATTCTTAGAGTGCATCATTTGAGATTCCTCTGAAATGAGATTTGTGCTATACAACTTGCATTTTTTTTTCGATTTCAATTTCTCTTAGCCTTTTCTTAGAGGTACTGTGTTCTGAGCAGTAAATAACATGAATGTGCAGGTATCAACCATGAAATTGTGTTGATTATATGAGCCTGATCTGCCCTCTGTCCTACTTTAACCTCTGCAGGTGTTTTCACATTGTAGGCCAGATATTTTCTACACCAACTTTTACATATTAAACATTAGTGACACTAGACCTCCCTTTCCTAGCCAGATTACATCTTTATACGTCGGTTGGCAAGACATGGTTTTAACTTTCCCTTGGTGACTCTGCCGTCTGGCTGCTGGCAGCTTAATTTCAGTTACGCATTTCAGCGAGTCTCTTAATAATTCAGAGTATGATTATTACATGTCATAAATATTACAAGATTTACTTAGAAAGAATGTTTTTCAGCCCTCCTTAATTTTGGGAAAGCATTACTGGTCTGATAAATTGTGAGTTTGTTTCCACAATATTACAATTTTGAAGGAATCTGCTGGAAAAATATATTAAGACCTAAATTCTAGAATTTCTTAAATGATCTCCTACTTCTCCTTGCTTTTTCTTCTTCTTCCTCTTCCTGTTCATCTTCTCTCCTCTCCTTTTCCTCCCTTTTCTTTTTTAATGCGTTGCGTCCTTAGTGTTGACTGACTTTCTTTTCCCTTGTTACCTTCTCTTTCTACTTATTATTCCATTCTCACTTCTTCAGTGGACTCCTTTTATAGTCAATTATGGGAAACTACCTTAGTTACCTACAAAATACTGCATCCTGTTTTTAAATTTTAATGCAATATTTTATGACCAACATTGCTCATTTTGCCTGAAGTCATCATTAGGTTATTACAGTGGAGGTATATGGTTGAATTGGAAAATTTTATATCAAAATTAAATGAGACAGTAACTGTAGGATACTCATAAATATTTAGCAAGGTAATATGTGGCTAATCTTTTCATTGTATCATCTTTTGGCTAGAGAGGAAAGAAACAAAAAAAAAATTTTAATTAAAGTGAATACCAAAGTTAAAATTTTACTAGATAAGAAGCATGTGCTGGAATGCACCCGATGACAGACACTTATGTTTTGAATTTCTACTGCATGTAATGGGGTATATGGTGACAAGTAATCTTACCACTGATAAATTTGATGGTAGTTTTAAAAATTATCAGATACACAAAGTTGTCTTTTACAAGTCATATTTTTTCAAACATCCTGTATTTGACATGGAAATTCTACCTTCTGTTTGCTGTTTTTCATGTCAATTTTAAAAGGAGATTCAGAAATTTACCAACCGCATATTGTAGTTAACATTCAATAATTTTCTTGAGAAAATTCTAAAACTAGGATTAATAATTATAAGATTGGGAATACTACTCATTTTTAGGCTCAACTTCACAGATTTTCTATCAAGCACCAGAAACAAATATTGCACACATATTTATGCTATGATTACTTAGAATATAAAATGTTATTGAATATAATCACAAGTTTTGAATAAAACAGTATATTGTGTTTGTAGACTTTTTGGAGTATAATTAATCATTTATATTGAAACAAAAAAAGTCCTTTCAGAACAAAATTATACTTATAGCCACTTACTAGGTAGTCAGACTAACATAATCAGACTAAAAAGGTAGAAGAAAGTAATTTAGATACAAGAATGCTCATCACTACTTTCTTTTCATTATTCACACTGCCAAAAAAAAAAAAATGAAGTGCCAACCATATGAGAATATCTTAGTAAATTATGCTGGTGCCATACATTGAATTTGTACAGAATTATTAAAAAATAAAAATGAAGACTCTTGAGAGATTTGGAAAATTGTTGATTAAAATGTTAAATGTAAAAGGCAAATATGTTTACACGGCCATAAACAAGGACAAGCATACGGACTTTGCAGCAACTTGGATGGATTTAGAGTCAGTTATACTCAGTGATCTATCACAGAAACAAAGAACAGAGTACCACACTCTCTCATTCAGAAGCGGACCCTGAACATTTATCATAATACTGTAAGAAAGGAATTGGCGATAGTGGGATACTACTGGACTGGGGGTACACAACATCAATAAAGGACCTGATCTCAAACCAGGTAAAGTGAGTATCAAAGGGAGGCCCAAACTTCACCTGTACAATGACCATTTGTATACCTAATCCTGAATTGTACCACACCTCTTTTTTTTTTAAAAAAAGGCAAATTTTAAAAGAGCTTCACAATTATTAGATTGTATAAAATAAACAATCTGGGAAAATATGTTAAAATATTTTAAAAGACTACATTGGAGAAGAGATTAAATTGTATTATTATAACATTTTACTTTTCTGAATCTTTAGTGATGAGATATTATTTTTAGAATTACAAAATGTTGCCTTAAAGAGAAATAATATAGTGGTAAATCCTGTGTAAAATATAAGGTAAATTATTTTATTAATATTAATATATTGTAAACCATTATGCTGGCATTGTCAACAAATCCTTAAATAGAAAAGTGAGATGCATTTAATATGTAGTATTTTTGATTTTTTAATTTTCTTTTTTGTTTGTTTGTTTTTTTTTAAGTTGGAGTCTCACTCTGTCAGCCAAACTGGAGTGCAGTGGCCACTCCTGGCCACCGCAGCCTCGACCTGCTGGGCTCCAGCGATCCTTCCTCCTCAGCCTTCCAAGTAGCTGGAACTACAGGCGCACGCTACCACGCCCGGCTAGTTTTTTATTTATTGTAGAGATGAGGTCTCTCCAAGTTGCCCAGGCAGGTCCCGAACCCACGGGTTCAGGCAATTCACTCACCTCAGCCTCCCAAAGCACGGGATTACAGGCTGAGCCCCAAGCCTGGCAGATTTTTTTAAATTTCAATTTAAAATTAGATTTTATTTGGGGGGATTATTTTACCACACAAATAATATTAACTGAATATATCTGGGACACTACTAGACTTGAGCCGCTTGATTTAAAATAATAATAAAAGAAATGAAATTCCCTATTTTTTCTGTGCAGATAAATTAAATTTCAGTACATTGAATTCTAATCTCAATTTACTATAAAAACGGTAACATTTATTTTTCCTAAAGATTATTTATGCATTTGATAGTTATTTGCAATTTTAGTTACCTTCAGTCATATTTCTGAAGAATCTTTACAAATTATTGCTTTTTACACAAAATATATTTACTTAAAGAGAACACTGAATTTCTATTTGACCTAGTAAAAAATAGGTATTGTATTATTGGTTTGAATAAGGTGTTACTAATGGAAGCCAAAACAATTTTATCATATTATCTTCTTTGTGTGATGTTAGACACACCTGAATACTATATGTGTCCATAGATAATATATTTTTAAATCTTACTTTACTTTTCTCTTTGATTCACTGATAGTCTCAGATCTTTCCTGCTTCTGTTTTAAAATATAGACTGAGCATCTCTAATCCAAAAATCTGAAATAAAAAATGCTCCAAAATTTGAAACTTTTTGAACACCAACATGATGCCACAAGTGGACAATTCTACACATAAGTACTTAGCACACATTTTTTTATTCATAAGATTATTTAAAAATTGTATAAAATTACCTTTAGGCTATATGTATAAAGTATACAGGGAGGGTCTCAAAAAAACCTGAATTATTTTTTGAAGGGTGGGTCCCTTGTAGTACAGGCTTCCCCCACTAGATAAGTGTTTTAGAAACCCACCAGCATCAGTGTACCAGCTAGCATTGTTTTTCTTTTTTTTTCTTTTTTTCTTTTTGAGATTCTTTCATCGTATTTGCCTATTTCATGATGGGTGATTTACATGAACAACCGGCCCACACCACACTGAATTTTCAGAAGTTTTTGACCAAAAATGGTGTGACCCCATTACTCTACCTTCCCTATTCATCCAGTCTCTCCAAGTGACTTTTTTTTTATTTGTTTGTTTCCTTGGATGAAAAACTCTTCAAAGGGAAATGTTTTGCATATGTGGAAGAGGTGAAACAATGAAAAGTAGAAGCACTAAAGGGCATCAAAATTCACAGGTTCAAAATTGTTTTGAGCAGTGGAAAAATCATCCTGAAAGGTGTATTGCTTCAAACGGAGAGTACTTTGAAGGTGACTGAAGTTTAAACATGTAAGAATAAATACAAAATGTTTAAATAAATAATTCTGGGTTGGGGGGGTCTTCATATATGAAACTTAAGTAAATTTTGTGTTTAGTATACCATACATAATGTGATATCTTGGGATTCATTGTGTGATATCATATTATGTATGGTATATGCACATATTCAAAATCCAAAACATCCAAAATCTGAAGTACTTCTGGTCTCATGCATTTCAGATTAGGGACAAACAACCTGTACTAGGGAAAAAGATGACGTCAGCCTGAACATTTTCTTCCAATTCAATTCAATTCAGTTCGGTTCAGTTTAATTTACATCTATGAACTATTTTAGACTCTACCTAAATTGTTTGAGATGCAATGATAAAAAATAGGCGACTTCTTTACTCATCTGTACATGTTTTTATAAGTAGATACAAAAGCAGTTAATGCCATGTAGAAAGTTTGATGGTAATAACAGTAAACATACTGATTTCTTAAAAGACATCAGTGCATACATGCTTGGTGTTTTTCAGATTGTCTTGATAGAATATTTGTTGTATACATGAGATATTATTGTAGTTGCAAACTGATATTGCAGATTAAAAAATATTTCTTACACATATACATTATAATCCTGCTTAACATCTAGCATCTGTAAAAATTGATTTGAATCGTGAATCTGAGTTTTTTATTTTATTGTTGTATGTTTTAAGTAATATATATAATATACTTAATAAATATAATAAATATATTTAAGTAATATGCTTATCTCTTACAGTATATATAACTTACAATCTCTGTCATCAAGTTTCCTCCATCTTAAAAGACAGGGGTAATAAAAAAACAATTGATCACATAATATTATTTTGGCAGTGTTCCAATTAAATTCTTTTAAAAAGTAGGCTGTATCCAGTGTCTTAAATTGTACTGTCATTTTTTAAGCCTATGAATTAAAGGTTTTTTCATCTTTGTAACATAAAAGAAAGGCATTTTATTTGTTCTAAGTGCATATTTAAGAAACAGTGAGAAAATATTCTGATGCTCAATATTTTCTGTGAAGAAAGAATATAGATTTGAGGTATAAACTTAATTCTATTGTAGAAAAGCATGTAGAGTCTTACAGAATTAATTGCTCTTTCTCAGAGAAATATAATCTGGATGTGTTAGCTAAAATTGTGACAGAAACATTATATGTCTGTAACTAGCTTTGGTTAAAAGTAGCGGTCTTCATGCATAATACATAGATATTATTTTATTTAGCTTTTGTGATCTCTTCTTGGGACATAGAGTCTGTTCCACATTATTGAACTCTATTCTAGCTATTCAGAACTTATTGAATTATAGTTAATATGTGACAGAGAAAAAGAAATAGATTTTTCCAGTCCCCTTGCTGCTTCTTGGGAGGGTGGATTCTGGTGACTGAAGCTTGTCTTTTCTTCTGAGAAGGTGATTGACATGATCTGTACCAATGAAAGCCTTAGGACTTGGTCAATTCCTGGCAGAGAAAGAGAAAGGGAAGAATCTGGTGAGGAAGTTCAGGAGAGTGGGGCCAGAGCAAAGCAGAATTTAGAGGCTTCACAAGAAGGACTTCAGTGGTACAAGAAATGTATTATTTAGATTTGTTACCAAGTTGCTCATCTTGTGGTATGTGATGTAAACTCTTTCTGTTTCCTACAGATTATTTAGCCAAACCTGTATTTCTGAATATTGATTCATTAAAGTTCCGTTTCTTCCGCAGATGACACAGGGTGAACAACATAAGCTGCACATTAAGCCAACATTTCAATCTAAAATAATTGTTTTGTGATATGTGTATAAGGAATAGGACAAAGGCATAAATTTAAATATTTGATTGGAATTTTTATATTGACATATTTTAACTTTGATGTCCCACAAGTGGTTTCCAAACCATTGTTTTAAACCAATTAAACTATAGATGTAACATACACTTCAATTGAAAAAGAATTACATTATTACCTGAAGAAACATGTCTAAGTTCAAACACTCTGAAATTGATTTAGTGTAAGATATGTACTAGAAATGATCTATTATTAGATTTACACACTTTTTTTTCTACTATGATTTCAAAACATGTTTTATTCAATGGTTAAAAATATTTTCATTTTGATTCTTTTTTCAAACACTGTAGATATTGATCTCCTGCCAAAGAAAAACAATTTTTTTTCTCTAGGAGGTTTTTCGCCCTTGTCTCTTTGGTGTTATATGTTTTGTTTATATGTTTTTGTAACTGTTTAGGTCTAGCTTTAGTAGCAGTGAGCCAAGAAAATATTGCTTTGTCAGCATCAATAATGTTTGTCCTGATGGTAACCCCATGAAATCTCTTTTACTTAGAGTAATGATTACCAGACTATTTGACCTACAGAGACTGCATGAACATAATCTGCAAATGCATTAGGTGAACATGACCTAAAAGCTAAATTATTGACTTGGAAATTGATCCAAAGCTTTTCCCAGTTCATATGTTTACAGTCTCAATGTTTTTCCAACTTCCATTTCAGAATTTCAGCAATTGGACAGTGAAGAGATATATCTAAAATTGTATGAGTACAGGAGTCTAATTCTATCATAGAAGATTTTTATCCAGGCCTGTGTGCTTTTTTCAGTGACTTTATTATTCTGGACTGGATGAGATGCTTTGAATTTATTTTGTGTTTAAGAAACATGTTTATTTTGTTGTTCTGTCACTTTTTAGTCAAACAACAATTCTGAACAAGGGTTAAAGTTATGAAAGGAATTCATTATTGAAAATGAAGAACTTGAATATTCTTCTAGATTAAACAACCCAAACATAAAAATAAAGCAATCAGTACTTTCCAAATATTGTGTAGCTTACTTAAAGTATGTTTTATTAAACATTCTTCAACTTTTGTCTGATAATTTATGCAATTTAAAGCTGTGATGATAGTAGTTCTACTGGCTCTGTTGTAAAATTAGAGTCACTTACATTATACACACACTCTGTAAATACAGTGATACATGTAGTGGCTCAGCAAACTGGAAGAGACTGTGGACAATGGCTTGAAGTGTCTTCTAGTTGTGCAAACAGGTTCTATTTAGAATTAAGTTTAGATGATTATAATAATCACAAATATGCTAACTAAATCTATGTCATAGCTATTCAAACTATTCAAAGACTTGAGGTTTCTTTTTATAAACAATAAAAATATCCATTTGAAATAGAAAATGTAATGAAAAACTATCCATTTAAAAGCCATAAATAATGATTTTATTATGTAGATTATGAAGTATTTGAACCTATTTTTTTAATAATGTAGTTAATCATCCAGTAGCCTAAAATCAATAATCTTTGAAAACACTTTTATTAGTTTATTTGTAGAAAATAAATGGTAAGTGATCTTTCTCTTTCCAATCATGTATTTCTTCCAATTATTTGCCCAGTCAACTTTAACTGCTGTGCTTGCAAATTCACTGGAGAGAGGAGAAATTATTTTTTTGAATAAATTGATATTAAAAGAGGATTTTTAGTGGAAAAAGAAAACTTACTTTTTATATTATATTAGTACATTCACTAGTATGTAAAATATTTTCTGAATTAAATTGACTCAATCAAATACTTTATCTTACAATTCTTTTTAGATGGATTAGGTAGTAATGACTAACTTTTGAAATCTTGTGAAAAATATGCAAGAAATAGAAAGCTATTTAATTTTTCAAACTAGCCTTTGTTTCTTGTCTTGAGGAATAGCATACTTTAGAATTTTTCTTTATTGTGCATAACAAAATTCGGATTTTTTGGTAGTTAGCATTATCCTCAAATGTCAAATTATCCCAGTCTAAAAATTTAGATTGTATTTGACTTATTTTTATTTTACAATTTCAATCTTAACATATATGTAAATGTTTTTGAAATGTGTTGTAAATGATCTCACACATTTCTGGAGGGGTTCTAGTTTATATTAAAGTTTGGGTACACGAGAGAAATTCAAGGTGGTAATTGTTATGGAAAGATGATTTTGGCAGTGGTGGAAAGGAGTGAAGACAGATCAATGAGTAATTATTCTCTTGTCCTATTTGACTTGAATACAACATCTCATTTCATCGTCAGTTTACTTGCTTTAGTGCAGATATGCCCTACTAAACTGGGCTATGTATTTCCCTGATTTACACTACTTTCTGTGAATGGGAAATTTGGAAACTTCTTTTCTGTAAAAGGCCAGAAAGTAAATATTTTAGACTTTGTGCATCATAAAGTCTCATTTATAAGTACTCAGTTCTGCCACTGTAGTATAAAATAAGTCTAAAGCAGTACATAAATGAATGAGCATGGCTGTGTTCCAATAAAACTTTATGAATACTGGAATTTGAATTTCCCATACTTTTTACCTGCTATGTAATATCTTCTTCCTCTTTACATTTTTTTCCAGCCATTTAAAAAATGTAAGCTATTCTTTGTTCTTGAGTCATGCAGATATCTGGCCTATGACCTGGTTCTGTATGGCCCAGTAAAGTTTGCTGTATGCACAGTAAAGTTTGAGATGCACTGATCTGCACAATTTAAAATGCATTTATTATTAAGTCAATATATCTAGAAATACATTATTTTGAGTATATATGTATGCATACTTCTACTTTTCTTATTTATTCGTTTTATTTCAGCTTTATTGAAACATAATTCATATGCCATACAGTTTGCCCATTTAGTTTGTTCAATTCAGGCATTGTTTAGTATATTCACAGAATTGTGCATCCATTGACACCATCCATCACCATTCCCTCTTAGAACATTTTCATCACGATAGAAAATTCCATAATCATGAGCAATCATTCTCCATTTCTCCCCAGGACCTTACAACCTTAGGCAACCATGATTAGTAGTTTCTGGACTTTTGCCTATTTTGGACATTTCACATAAATAGAATCATATGGTAAGTCAGTGTTTGTAACTGACTTCTGTCAGCAACATAATGTTTTCAAGGTTAATCAATGTTGCATGTATTGCTACTTTCTTTCTTTATATTGCTGAATAATATTTCATTGAATGAATATCCCATATTTTAATTATCTGTTAATTAGATGATGGGTATTTGGATTGTTTCTACTTTTCAACTAGAATGAAAATGTTACTATAAACATTGATGCACAAGTTTTAGTGTGAACATGTTTTCATGTCTCTTGGGTGTATCCTTAAGAGTGTAATTGCTGGGTCATAGAGATATTTGCAAAATTTATTTGCCTGGTGATCTTTAATTGTATTCCTTTGTGGTCTTAGAACATACTTTGTATGATTTCAATTTTATTTTTATTTTTTTATTGTAGACTCAAGCGGTAAATGTGCAGGTGGTTACATAGGTATACTGCATGACCATGAGATTTGGGCTTCTATTGAACCCCTCACCCAAATAGTAAGCATGCTACCCTATAGGTAGTTTTTAGACCCTTGGTCCCTCCCTTTGAAGCAAATAAAAATAAAAACAAAACATACCAAAATCTCTGTGATACCACAAAAATAGTGCTAAGAAAAAAGTTTATAGCACTTAGCATCCAGATCAAGAAGATAGAAAGATCTCAAATAAACAACATAGCATTTCATCTAAGGGAACTATAAAAACAAGAAAAAAACAAAGCTCAAAGCTAGCAGAAGAAAAGAACTATCAAAATTATATCAGAACTAATCAAAATTGAGACAAAAAATTAAAAAATATATAAAGTTCCATGAAACGAAAAGCTGGTTCTTTGAAAGCATAAACAAGATTGATAAACCACTTCCCAGATTAGCAATAAAAAAAAGAAAGAAAATCCAAATAAGCACAATCAGATATATTTTTAAATGTTGGAGTCTATAATACTGAATGATCTATCACAGAAACAAACACCAAATTTCACATGTTTTTACTCATAAGCAGACCTTGAACAACTACCATAATATTATAAGAAAGGGTTTGACAGTAGTGGGAAACTGCCAGGGGAGGGCGGAGGTGGGATTGACAGCAGTGGGAAACTGCTGGGGGTTGGGGGGGCACTCCTCATCAACAAGGGTACCTGCATAATGAACATTTGTATACCTAACCTGAATTGTACTCTACATATTTAAAAATTTTTTAAATTGTTGTTACAACTGAGCCCAAAGATATACAAACAATTCTTAGAGATTTCTATAAGTATCTATAGGCATGTAAACTAGGAAATCTAGAGGAAATGGAAACATTTCTGGAAACACGTAATCACCCACGATTAAAACAGGAAGAACGTGAAATACTTTACAGACCAATAATGAGCCACAAACTTAAATCAGTAATAAAAGATCTACCAACCAAAAATGTTATGGACCAGACAGATCCACAGCCAAATTCTACCACATGTACAAGGGAGAGCTAATCCTACTGAAACTTTTCCTAACAATCATGGAGGAGGGACTTCTCCCTAACTCATTCTACAAAGCCAACATCATTCTGATACCAAAGTTTGGCAAAGGCAAAGCAAATAATTAAACCAACAAACTAATATCCCTCATGAAAATAGGGGTAAAAATTCTCATCAGAATACTAGCATTCTACATCCAACAGCACATCATAAAGTTTGTTCACCATAATTATGTGGGCTTTATTTCTGGGATATTTGTTGACATATGCAAATCAATAAACGTAGTATACCAGATAAATGGAATTAAAAATAAAAGCCACATGATCATCTTAGTAGATAAAGAAATAGCTTTTCATAAAATTCAACATCCCTTCAGGAGAAAAACCTTCACCCGTCTAGTCATAGAAGAAACATATCTCAAAATAATAAGAGCCATTTATGACAAACCCATAGCCAACATCACACTGGAATGGACAGTGGTTGGAAGCATTTCCCCTAAGCATAGTACTGGGAGTTCTATTCAGAGCAATCAGGTCAGAGAAAGAAATAAAAGGCATCCAAATAGGAAAGGAGGAGTTCAAATTAACTCTCTTCATAGACAATATGATTCCATATCTACAAAACTCTAAAGTTCCACAAAAAGACACCTACATCTTCAGTAAAGTATCAGGATACAAAATTAACATTTAAAAATCAGTAACATTTCTATATGCCAACAATATCCAAGATTAGAAGCAAATCAAGAGCATAATCCTATTTACAATAGTCACAAAAAATAATAAAATAAAATACCTGTGAAATCATATAACCAAAGAGGTGATTTCAATTATTTTAAATGTAGTGAAATTTGTAACATGGCTCAGCACATAGTATATTTTGGAAAGTGTTCCATATACACTTAAGAAGAATATTTGTGCAATGTATTGCTGCCTAGAAGGAAATGTAGTTGTGTATACTAACCCAAGTATATATACATGTGAATAAATATTTTCTTAAATAGCCTTCTAAATCTATGTTAAGCTAAACTTGAATTTCTTCTGATGTCTCTATATCTTATTCTTTATCACGTGGATCATTCTAGCCACCTTCCCTTACTTTTCTGCAACAGTGAAACACCTGGCTCCCACCATCCACCATCCATTGCTAAATTGTTAACTTGTGCTCTCATGGAAAACAGCTTTATCAATTAGATTCAGTACATAAGTATAGCTCCTTTTACCTTTACTCTTACAGTCTCTATTCATTTCCAACATCGCTCAGTTCAGCACATAATCCTCTACCTACTTCAGTGAGGTTATTTCATATATTTGTAATGCAATTAAGTTATTTGGTCACATCACGCATTCCATCTTAAATCTATATATGCTTTTCTGAAATTCACTGGGCTATTACTGATTTGAACAAAAAGAGAACCTACTTAAAAAGGCTAATACTGAGCTTTTGTTGATTGGACTTTATGCTAATATAAACTAGTGACTTTGAATGCTTTATATTGCTAAATAATAGTCACTTGGTGAACTTTAACCATGGTTATAAGCATAATCATGAAAAATACCTACCAACACAAGTGCTTCGTCTTACAGGTGCAGAAAGAAAGGCTGAGATGCATAAATTATTAATATCACAGTAAATTAATGATAGAGCTAGTCTATCATTCAGGCAACTCTAAAAAGGTGTTCTTTCCACCATTCTTTTTCATATTTTATCAACATAATTATTATCAGAAGTGTAACAGTAATATTCTCTAATCATATTTCATTCAGAATTTAAAGTTTTCTAAAGTACCTCAATTTAGTCAAAGGAGCAAAATAACTTTGAAATAAGCAAGTACTTAACTCCTCAATAGGTTTCAATAGCATGCTACACTTCTGAATCAGGGAATTAGTGCAGGGATGTTTGATTTCTGTGTTTGGCATTTATCCAGGAGATTCCCTGAAGTATAGCCTGACTCATTACTGGTAAGAATACTTCTCCCAAGGAAAGCTCTAAACTTGCCAGTTTTTACAGTGCCAGGGAACTCTAAATAGTCCTACATTTCAGCATGTATTTATTTAGGCTTTCTATTTAAATGGAAATTTCAATAAAATTGTATCTTCCTAGACTACATATCCATCATCCATGCTGTAGCTCTATCTGGGCCTCATTAATTAATCTTCAGCATAATCATAACATATGTAACATGACTCAACATCTTTCTTGGTTGGAGGCTATTAAAACAACACCAATTTAGAGCAACTGGCTATGCTTATATTGTTACTAAATTTCACCTTTTTCTAAAACAGGAGAAAGCAAAAGTGAATTCCCTTGTCCTGACAGGCCCACAGGACAACATAATAACGATCTAGCACTGTAAGAAGGATTAAGAACTGTATGCATCTGAACGAAGTTACCTGCATTTCTAGAATTTTATCCCTTTTGTAGTCAGATCTTGCAATTAGTATTGTCTGTTGGTTTGATACTCTTATTCTCTCTCTCTCTCTCTCTCTCTCTCTCTCTCTCTCTCTCTCTCTCTCTCACGCCCCGTGTGTGTGTATGTGTGTGTGTGTGGTTGCTTATACATATGAGTATCTTCTTCACTACCTGCAGTGAAAGTAAATTATATAGTAAATTAGATAATTTACTGCTTAAACTGAGTAATAGTGGTACACCAGGCATTATTGAAAACTCCATAAATTTTATTCCAGTCCTTATTTAATAACTGGAACTCTGCTTAGATGTCTTTCTTCCTCATTGTTCTATCCAGCTAACTAATCTTTCTGTTCATTGTTTTATGACTTTTTGGACTTGCTACGTCTTTCAAATTTCTATAGTCAGCACTATTTCATACCTTCATCTCATATCTTGAACTCATTATTAAATGGAATACAAACTGGGTTCTTCAAAAATAGTTTCCTCTTGGCAGCCTCTGAAATCTTCATTTATTTATGCATTTAAAATTTGTTTAATGCATTGTGCCATCCGGTTAATATGAAATACAAATATTTGCCGAGTCTCGGTTCCTGCTATGTAAAATAATAATAATTGCAAGATAACAAAATGAGTATTTCATAACACACCAGTATACTCTCTGCCCTGAATATTTCCTGTATTTTCTTGCTTTATATCTCTGCTCAAGTTATTATAATTAAATAGAAAGACCTGTTTTCCTACTTATTAAAATCCAACATCATTTTTAAGGTTTAATATTAATGTTTCTTATTCAACTGAATCTTAAGTGACAATCCAAAGTAGAATATCACTCATATTCCTAAACGTCAATATTTACTTAGTTTGGCACTCTTATATTTCATATTTCACAATTCTTCAAAGTTTTGTATAATGTGTAAAAATGATATGTTAGGCACTTAGCATGCATTATTGCATATTTTCAACTTCAGTATACCAAAAATGGAATCAGAGAGGCTTTAGTCTCTATTTTGTTTCTGGCACTTTCTTGCTTAGTAGCTTCAAGCAAGTGCATTTATGCAAAAAAAAAAAAAGTATAAAATGTACAAGATCACATTGCTAATAAATAGCAGATTCAGGTCTCTGATTACAACGCACACTCTTTCTAAGTACCACACCGTGTGGACTATTGTGCATCCTTAATTCTCTATTGACTGAAGGGTTGTTAGTAGAACTTTATATTACAAATGCTAGGCAGACATTAGTTGTATCTTTTTTTCTTTTTTTTTTTTGAGTTGGAGTCTCACTTTGTCGCCCAGGTTGGAGTGCAATGGCACACTTCCCGCCACCGGAGCCTCGACTTGCTGGGCTCAGGGGATCCTTCCTCCTCAGCCTTCCAAGTGGCCAGAACTACAGGTGCGTGCTACCATGCGCAGCTAATTTTTTCATTTATTGTAGAGGCGAAGTCTTACCATGTTGCCCAGGCTGGTCTCGAACCCGCAGACTCAGGTAATCCTCTCGCCTTGGCCTCCCAATGTACTGGAATTATAGGCTTGAGCCACCGCACCTGGCCTATTAGCTGTATCGTAAGGGCAAAAACACTTTGTATGCCTTGTATACTTTGTTTTGTGTGATATCGCATGCCTGAAAATGACAACTAAGTCTATCTGAATCAAGTTGAGCTAAGACTTTGAGCAGGTAAAGTGTGACTACAGCAGGACTGAATAGCAGATCCTGCTTTAAGTGAGTCACCAAAGTTAGGAGAACCGAGCAAGTGAGAAGTCAAAGAATAAAAAAAAAAAAAAAAAAGTCAAAGAAAATTGAACTGGAAAAAGTTAAATAGGCAAGTAGGGTTTTATTCAAGGCTATTGCAATAGAAGACAGAGACTGAACTCAATTTCTCTGAAAAAGATTATGAAAAGTTTTTTAAGTGAGCTAGTGAAAAAATCCTGAAGAACATTGAGGGTGCAGTCGACAGTGTGATTGGACCATCTGTGTTTGCTAAGTGATTTTTAAGAAGTTACATTCCCATGTTCCCACAAAGACTAGGCGATAAGGGAGCCATCTTCCTTGATAAGTACACTTCAAATGGATGTTTCCCAGGTCTGTGAGAAAGACATTCATGTGTTATAAAACTATTAAGAAGCTGGGGGAAGATCTATATCTCACAAAGGCAGAGAAAGAATTTGCAATTGAAAGTTTTCTATAGTTTATTATCTAAGAGAAGGGAGGCTAGGGGCCTATAGTCAGGAAGAAGCCTGTCTGAAGTTTAGTCAAGCTGAAGGGAATGTTAATACTGTCCTTCCTCAGAAGTTACCGTAGACCAAAACATATCCTTTAATCAGTGCATTCCATGTGCATCAAAATCATCTGGTCATAGCTGGGCTCGGTGGCTCAGCCTGTAATCCCGTGCCTTGGGAGCCTGAAGTGAGTGGATTGCCTGAGCCTGTGGGTTCGAGACCTGCCTGGGCAACTTGGCGAGACCTCATCTCTACAGTAAATCAAAAAATTAGCGCGCACTTGTAGTTTCAGTTACTTGGAAGGCTGTGGCGGAAGGATCGCGGGAGCCCAGCAGGTCAAGGCTGCGGTGGCCGGGAGCGGCCACTGCACTCCAGTCTGGGCGACAGAGTGAGACTCCAACTCACACACAAAAAAAAATCATCTGGTATTAAAATATAATGATAAACTTGATCTTGAGCCCATAAGAAAAAATGTGTTTCTGGACCCCATTCCTAGAAATTCTGATTTATGATATTTTTACTAGCATGTTCCTATGTGATACTGAAATTGCTCATCTGCGGGTTACACTTAGAGAATCACTACCCTAGAAAATTGTGTGTCATATAACTGATTCAATAGCTTACTTTCATTGCCAGCAATTTCAGAAAGATTCATTCTAAACTATTAGACCTCACTAATTATTTGAAGCTAATGAGAAAATTAATTGTCCAGGTACATTTAGAATTTCTTCAATGGAGGATAATAACAAGAAGGAAAAATACTATACCATTTTTGACGGGTGCTTGTCTATAGCTCTAACTGATGAAAACAACTTATGTATGTTTGTTAGCATCTTAATAACATTTTAATCTTCATTTTGACTGAGCAGAAAATTAGTATGAAAACTTACAGTAACATTTCTGAAAAATACAAGAGTATTTTCTGTGTAAGTTTTGCTGAAGGAATGTAACAATCTAGGTCTTCACAAAACAAAGATAAGTCCACTATCAAGAGATATTTTACAAATAAATGCGTAAGTTCATTGGTTAACTTTCCTATCTGACAGTTTCTCAAATGAAGGGCATTAGCAGCACTCAGGAGCCAAACCCAACCTTCATGTTAGATATGGCTCATGTAATCCAGACATGCAGAACATTCTAGTTCACAGTCTGCCTCCTTTTCTCCTCTGTGCTCATTTCTTTTTTCTCATGAGATCACTCCATGTTTTCAGATTTTAAGCCCCAAACGTTACCCATTTTTATCTTTTTTCCTCTTTTTTACTAGGCCATAGAATTTCCATTCTCAATGAAATATTGCCATTACATAGATTTTAAAAAAAATTTATTTTTAAAGGACATCTCGGATATTTTTTATTAAAATTAGAAGATACTGAAAGACCCTGTTATAGACTGGATGATAGTGTTCCCCAATAGTCGTATATTGAAGCCCTAGCCCATAATGTGATGGTATTTGGCAGTGGGGTCTTTGTGAGGTGATTCATTTTAAATAGGGATGAGGATGTGGTCTCTGTGATAGAACTAGTCTCCCTATAAGAGGAGGAAGAGATGCTAGAACTTATCCTCTTCACCATGTGAGCTGGTTCTCTTAACCAGTGAGAAGTCATCTGTCTTCCAACCAGAAAGAAGGCCCTTACTGAGAAAAGAATAAGCTGGCACTTTGATCTTGGAATTCCAGATCTCCAGAATTGTAAGAAATAAATGTCAGTTTGTTTAAGCCACTCAGGCTGAGGTATTCTCTTATGGCAGCCTGAGCTTAGAAAAGCCCTCTTGCCTATTTGAACAAAGAGCTCTGGTCCCTTCTCCCAATTTTACTGTGAGTATTCAAGTGAAGAAGATCATTTATCAAGAAGTATTTTCAGAGTTCTCAATATCATTTTTAGTCTACACAGCAAGACATTCTACTTTTATGATTCTGCGTGAGACTATGTCTTTTAACCAAAAAAGGGGTATTTTCTCAATTTATAAAAAAAGTTAAAATAGAAGTTTTTCTTGTCATTTCTCTGATCAAAATGTACTTACTCAAACAAAAATTTGATTGAACAAGTTAGGTAATAGTTTTCCAAATAATTTAGATAATATTTTTCTTTCAATCAGTATTCACTGCCAGTAGCATGAATATATTTATGAATTTAGTAAAAATGGCCATCCTTATTGGCGTTAGGTTATATCTCATTGTAGTTTTAATTTACATTTCTCTGATGATTAGTGAAGCTGAGCATTTTTTCATGTGTCTGTTGGTGCTTGTATGTCTTCTTTTGAAAATTGTCTAGTCGTGTCCTTTGCTCACTTTTTAATAGAGATGGTTTGTTTGTTTTTTTCCCCCTTTCACTTCGTTTGAGTTCCTTGTAGTTTCTAGATATTAGGCCTTTTAGATACATACTTTGCAATTTTTTTTCCAATCTGTGGGTTATCTTCTCACTCTCTTTATGGCTTCTTTTGCTGTGCAAAAATTTTTCAGATTGATGAGTGCCCACCTGTCTATCTTAGCTTTTATGGCATTTGTTCAAGAATTTGTTACCTAATCCAATGTGCATAAGAATGTTTCCTACATTTTCTTCAGGGATTCCTATAGTTTGAGGTTTTATATTTCAGTCTTTAATACATTTAGAGTTGATTTTTGTGTATGGTAATATGTAGAGGTCCCGTTTCATTCTTCTGCATGTGGTCAACCAGTTTTCCCAGCACCTTTTGCTAAATATGGTTTCCTTTCCCCAATGGTTAGGAAGATGAGTTGGTTGAGAGACTGAGTTTTTGCTTCCAGAATCTCTGTCCTGTTCCATTAGTCTATACGCCTATTCTTGAACCAATATCAGGCTGTTTGGGTTTTCCTTTGAATTCCTTTGAATTCCTTGTTGATCCAGGCTGTTTGGGATTTCCTTTTAATTCATTTGAATTCCTTGTTGATCCTAGATATTAGATCTTTGTCAGATACATACTTGGCTTTTTTTTTTATTTTTTGGTTGCTGTAGGCTTCTAGTAAAATTAGTAGTAAAGTTTAAAATCTGGAAATGTGATACCTCTCACTTTGTTCCTTTTGCTGAGGATTATTTTGACTTTCTATGTTGTTGTTTTTTTTGTTTTTGTTTTTGTTTTTTTTTTTATGAACTTCTGTATTGTTGTTTCCAGGTCTGCAAAAAATGATGTTGGTAATTTGATGGGTATTCTATTGAATCTGTAGATTGCCTTGGGTAGAATGGACATCTTGTCAATATTGATCTTCCAATCCATTAGCATAGAATGTTTTTCCATTTGCTTGTGTCATCCTTGATTTCTCTGAGGAGCACTTTGTAGTTTTTGTTTTAAAGATCTTTCATTTCTCTGGTTACATGGATGCCAAGGTATTTCTTTTCTTTCTTTTTTTTTGTGAACTGGATAAATAAAAGTAGTACATATGCACAATAGAATATTATGGAGCCATAAAGAAGAGCAAAATTATAGACTTTACTACAAATTCGATGCAGTTGGAGACCATCATACTTAGTGATCTATCACAGAAATAAAGAACTGAATACTGCTTGTTTTCACTCGTAACTGAATCCTGAACATTAATCACATTAGCACAAAGGAGGGATTGGTAGTCTCTAGGCACTTCCAGAGGAAGGAGGGAGTGAGGTGTGGCAGGTAACAACACAAAGTGTACCTGGTGCTATACTAGAGGAAGTGTCAGATGGATCCTGCATGCAGCCTACTTAATCTTTACTTGTATCCTACATCTCTATAATAAAATACAATTTAATAAAATAAAAAAGATATTTATAGAAATGAAATTGCTTTTAAAATCAAATTTCTGTGGTGGTTAAATATTTATCAAAGTAAACATTGTTTTTTTAAAGAACAGCTTTATGGGAGAATATCAAATTCAGTATCTGTTCTTTTGGGAAAGTCAATTTGAAAAGTGGCAATTTGTGAAAATCTAAAAGAAATAAAGAGGAATAAGAGTAAAGTATTTTCTTTAAAAATCATGTCTTGTATGGTAACACAACAACTTATGCTCCTCCAGAAAAAATGATTAATTACTGAAACAAGCACTTACTCTTCTGTATTGTGTGGGAAATGCTTCAAATTTATTTCAAATTGTAAACTACATATGTTTAAGATGTTTATATATATTATTGCTCATTTATAACATAACTCTACATAGTTCTATTATTCACTCAAAACTACTCTGACAATTTTTCTCCATTTTCAGCCATTTCAATTTTGTCCTCATTACCCTCCAAAAAATTATGCTTAGTGTAGCTTGTCACATACTTTAGAGTACAGAACAAGTCATGTCATACATTTTGCCTACACATTTTTCTGCTCAAACTGAGTAAAAATAAGGTACTAGGCATTATCTCACTGATAAGTATAAAAATGAAATTATTTGCATTATGCAAATATAGTTATTAATCTGTCAAGTACAGAAAAATAAATTTAGTAATGTTTTATTCAAATAACTAATATGAGCGATCCAGATTAGAATGTATAGCATATGAAAAAAAATTACTACTTTTATTTCAATATCCAATAGAATAATTATGTACTTAAAGTCTTAATATAATGAATTTTAAATTTTATAAGGTCAGATCCTTAGAAAAATAAACTGCTGTATTTTTTTCTTTTTTTTTGTTATTTATTCCTTGGTTTGAAGACCTAGGAAATTATCCTCATTTTTATAATTCCTGAATGATTGATTTTTATTCTTTGTTAGAAATGTTTAACTACTAACAGATGCTTGAAGTCTAGAGAGTTAGTGGAACTGCCAGACATCCCTACTTGGGTATATTTATTTGTGTGTGTGTGTGTGTGTGTGTGTGTGTGTGTGTGTGTGTGTGTGTTTTACAAACAGCAAGATATTGAATAGTACCATTCATCCCAGCAGGTCAGCCTTCTTAAGATCTATTCTTTTAAGTTCTCTAAAGTAAAATACGTCAACTTTTGACTATGAATATGACTTATGAATATATAAAATGTGATATACAGAGACATAACACTTAAAATCTTCATTCTTCAGTTAATGAAAATAACTTAAAACAATTTAAAAGAATAACAAATGACCAAATTATTTGTGGTTTTATGTCTTTCTGTGTATAATTAAGTTAAAGCAGTTATATTATTGCATAATTAGTTTAGTTGCTTTGCATAAAGCTGAACTTTTTGTATCTGCTGTTTAATATGCAGTGTCTTTTATTAGTTGGTTTTCAATAAATTATTATATATTTTAATGTAATGCAGTTAAATGTATTTATTTGCATTATAGTTTTTTGTGAAAAAAATAGGATATAGTAGGATAGAATTTTTAGGATAAATTTATATTTGTACTCATTAAGACTTTGCAATAACAAACCATACAGAATGATCTTGTCTCACAGCATTACTGCATTCTGAATAGGCTGTAATTCCTTGGAATAACTAAGCCATTTAGGAATAAAATTGTACATAAGATAAAATCAATTACATTACCCACTGTAACCAGCATATTTATGAAGCCAAAAACTCAAGTCATGATATGCCTATATGACACGTGACTTAACCATTCAGCTTAAATTAAGTAACTACAAATGCCTAGGCCTCCCCAGAAACGTACAAACAAGTCAGCAATTCCTCTCATCTTTGTTCTTATATAAATTGTGAAACTGAACTCCTTTCCCCTTCTCTGCTTGAGTTCTGCATTATCTCTCAGTTTGTCTACTACAGTAATCTCTTGACTATCTACAACTAGAATTAATTCATGAACATGGCATATCTCTACATTCACTTAGGACTTTTTTATGCTCTCTCAGATTTTTTGAAATTTTCAATATAGAAGTCTTCCCTGGATTCTGGTATATTTTTTCTAAGTATTTCATTCTGTATCCCCTTGTAAAGGGCACTATTTTATTTTTAAATTTTTATTTTCCAATTGCTGGGTGATAGTTTATAGAACACAGTCATTTTGTATATTTGCCTTGTAGTATTACAAGTCACATATAAGCTCTAGTTGTTTTTTAGAGATCCCTTAAAAATGTTACATATTCAATTATGCTATCTGCAAGTAAAGACTGCTTTTCTTCTTCTGTACCAATATTTATGCCTTCTACTTACTTTTTTGCCTCATTGTTCATTCTAGAAATCCTATCTTGAATGTATTGAGAGGGCCCATTCTTCTTTTGAACCTAATCTTAGGGAGTCAATGTTTAATAATTCACCATTT
This sequence comes from Tarsius wallacei, assembly GCA_963574415.1. Classification (NCBI taxonomy): domain Eukaryota; kingdom Metazoa; phylum Chordata; class Mammalia; order Primates; family Tarsiidae; genus Tarsius; species Tarsius wallacei. The sequence continues at coordinate 64,494 of CAUYQG010060171.1, read as the reverse complement.
AATATGATGTTAGCTATACATTTTTCCTCACTACCTTATCAGATTGGAAAAGTTTGCCTCTATTTATATTTCTCTTTAAAGTTTACCCTGAATAGGTGTTGAATTTTGACAATTGATTTTTCTGCATACATTTTATTATATTTATTCCATGTAAATATGTATTAAATATTAAATCAATTTTTTAGTACTGTGATAAACTCCATTTTACATATATATATGATTTGTTATTATTTTATTAAGATTCATTTTTCTATTTTCATGAGGGTTATCAGTCTAAAATTGTCTTTTCTTGAAGTGTTTTACTCAGGCTTTTTAATTATAGGGTATTATAAAACAACTTGGAAAGAGTTTTCTTTTCTACATTTTATAAAGCACTTTGTACAATATTGTTATTATTTCTTTTCTAAATATACAGTAGAATTCACCAGTGAAGTGTCGGTGCTTTGAATTTGACTCAAGGAAAGGTGATGATTAGAAATTCAATTCCTTTAACAGATACAAGATTACTCACATTTTCCTTTTTTTTTAATAATGTGCTTTTTGAAGAATTTATCCATTTTATCTAAGTTACCATATTTATTGGCATAGGAATTTTAAATTATTTCCCTATTATCTTTTTAATGTTTTCAGAATCCATAGTGATATTCCTAATTTCGTTCTTGATATTCATATTTTCTTAGTATTCTCTCCCCCACCTTTTCTCTTCCTTTATTAGTATTACTGATCTCTTCCAATTGGTATTCTTTTTTCCCTCAATGAAGGATTCATTCAAATTCAGATATTTCATTTGGCTGATATGTCTTCTTAATATTTCTCAATATAGAACAGCACCCAGACCAACTCTCTCAACTCTCTCTTCTGATCTTGATCATTAAACATTTGAAGAATCTAAGCGAGCATCCTCATTATTCATACATTAATATGATCCCCAACATGACTTTACCTTATGGTCTTAGCATTAATTGATGACATGATCCCTACTTAAATCAGTTGTTACATTGGATTTTATAAGTAAAACTTTCCAGTCATATAATTTCCTTTGGTTTTTTTGTTTGTTTTTTGTTTTGTTTTGTTTTGCTTTGTTTGTTTTTTGAGACAGAGTCTTGCTCTGTCACCCAGGCTGGAGTACAATGGCACCATCATAGCTCACTGCAACCTTTGCAGCTTTGAGTTTCTGGAGCTCCCCTTCAGCCTCCCAAGTATCTGACACAACAGGCTAGTTGCCATCATACCCAGCTAATTTTTATTTTTTAATTTTTTTTGCAGAGACAGGTCTTGCTATGTTGCCCAGGCTGGTCTTGGCTTAGGGGGATCCTCCACCTCAGCCTCTCACAGCACTGATATTACAGGTGTGAGGCACCGTTCCCAGCCCCACCTTTTTTTATTTTACTTTTTTTTCTGTAAAGAAAAGCTTTTCCGATTAATTCTCTCAATACAGATGACAGTTAGCTAGATAGCTAGCTGGATGAAACAGAAAGAAAGAGAGGAAGGAAGGAAGGAAGGAAGGAAGGAAGGAAGGGAGGGAGGGAGGGAGGGAGGAAGGAAGGGAGGGAGGGAGGAAAGATATGTATTCCTACATGACTTCTAGTACTTTCAGAAAATAACTATGTCAACATTTTTGGACTACTAATTTTGGTCTAGGCACAAACGTACTTTATATATATTAGTGCATTGAATTATTCAACAATTCTTAGAAATTAATCAGTTTTTTAGCTTGCAAAACTGAGTTAGTAAGAGTAAGTAACATATCTACAGGCCCACTGCCATTTTGTGTCAGTTTTAAACCAGGTCTCTTTGTGCTGTATCTATAAGGCAATAGGGATCTATTTTAAAAAGTACCAGTTCTCTGTAATGCAAACAAGATACAGTGTTTAATTTTATATAGGAATTCAAAGTTATGAGATTGTAATTACATAAAAGGGCTAGTTTAATATTTTAGAAGCTGACAGCTTCAAGTACTGATACTCTTCAGCTGGTATAGTTTGTAATGACTAGCAACAAAATCTGAAAGCCGCGTGATTATATCACACTCACCTGCCTAATGTCTTGGACACTGCTATGGGAAAGATTTAGCAGAAGCAAGACAGCTATTTTTTTTTTTTTTGTAAGTATAAAACTACCCTGATTTCCAGAGTTTATTAATGATGTCAACAGTTATTTTTAACAGGAAAACTCCTAATTTTTCATTAATTATTCCAGGAAACTTACCCCAAATATTCTAAAACTTTTAATCTAAAGATCTTAAAGTAATTCTACTACTTAATTCTTGCTGTTACCATTGAGAAACTTTATTGTGCCAAAGGATAATCATGTAAATCAGTAGATTGGTATTTTACAAATAAAAGAACTAAAGCAGCTCTAAAAGGAATGTAATGTTTTATTATAACTTAGAGACAATGTTGAGGAAGTGAGCTTTTTGTGAAATATTTCTTTAGTCAAGGCTTTCTTATATTTCCTCTGTTCTAACAGTAGGCTTGACATCAAACAAATTTGATAAAATAGTTTATTGTTTTCTCAGCTATGCATGAAAAGTTTTCTAATCTGGTTTATTTGTTTCAGTGTGTTGATATGATTATAATATAATTTTTAATCTTCAAGTTGAATTGCATGTGTGTTTACTTTATAAGTGTCTTCTGTATGTAGATATTTATATGTTAGATATATAATTTTTCCATCTAAGAATTTCTTCTCAAGGCAAATGTAAAACATTTATTATCCTATATTTGCTTCTGAAATTTTTATACTTTGCTTTTAATATATGAAATATTTATTCATGGTTACATATTGTGTATATGGTGAGAGGTTGGAATAAAATTTATTCTTCATTTTTTCCCTGTGAATAGCTAATTTTCCCAGACCCATTGCCTGAGTAGCTTTTCATTCCATTTTCAAAACACTAGTTCTGTCACATATAGCGTTCCATATGTGTATGCACCAGTTTATGAACCCTGTGATAGTTTCCACTAGCTCCTTTAGCTATCCCTGCATTAAAACAATATGATCATAATTATTATACTTTTAAGTCTTCATACCATAGCACCTGCCATGATTTTCGATTTGTAAAGGTGAGTAAAATGTCTTGTAAAGGTTTTGGTTAAAATTAAATTTATAGATCGGTGTGAAGAGAATCAATATATATTGTGCATATATCTCTCTATTTCCTTAGGATTTTAATATCTTTCAAAAAGCTTAGATATTTTCTCCATAAAATTCTTAACAGCTTTTCCTAGATTTATTCCTAAGTTTTATGTTTTCAGTGTCATTGTGAAACTATTATTTTCCTCTTACATTTTCTGTACCTCTGTTGCTGGTGAAGAGGAAAACAATTGCTTTCTGTATATTCACCTTACGGTTGGTTAACTTGCAGAAATCTCTAGAATTCTAATGATGTGCTATGGATTCATGTGGGAATTTTTTTATGTACAATATCATTTCCAAAAACAATGAAAGTTTTTGTGTCTTTTAAATCTTTTCTATTCTTATATATTTTGATTTTTAAGGACATTACTTCTAGTGTTTTTACTTTTCCTTAGGCTATATTAAAAGTTAAATATCTAGAGTTTTTCAGATTTTTAAATATAAAAGAAAATAACTTAGAACAGTGTGATTCATATTGATCCCAAATTTCATTATGAAATTGTGGAATTTAGAAAAGAATAAATAAATACAAAGTTCTGAGCAGCAGGAAATGTCATCCAAAAAAGTTACTTGGCCAAATTATCATCCAACTATCAATGCAACAGGCATGAAAGATCTTCCTAATTATAATACCTAGAAAAAAACCAGTTAAAAACAGTAATGAAATGCAAAATGCTGCCAAAAAATAAATGGAGAGACATAGGGAAAGGACTAATGCCAGATGCAATGTCTACATAATTAGCATACTGTCTACAAGGTCACATAGAGCCAAACATTTACCAAGAAATTTAATCCAACCAAATAGTCCATGAGTCTAAAGAAGGTATATGGTCATAGTCAAGGGTATAAGAAAGAATTCAAAGGATTACATCTACAAACCCTTCTTAGAACAAATAACTTGGCAATAAAATCAGGCCCACTGAAATATGTGTATATAATTACCTCAAAAATAGAAAAATTTATGAAAAATAATTTAGTAAACATTAAATCCAGTAATATTCAGATAATTTAGTCAATTATAAGAAAAACTCACAGTAAATACCACAAAACTTGACATTTAAAATATGACTAGTAAGATAAAAACTGCTAAATATTTACTGTTAACAATGAAAAATAAAATGTATGTTTTGTTTTTATTAAGTATAGATTTTATTAAATTTATCTGTATAATATTAATTTTGACTCTCCATTCCTTTATCCATGTATATAAACAAATGCTCTACCTAGAATGTTGGTTATTTTAATAATTATGGTTATTTCTGGCTGTTGAAATTCTTGTGAATCATTTTTCATCTTATCTGCACTTTTATATGTTTGAAATTTTTATACTTAGTATAAACATCATTTTTCTTAAAAATCATTGCATTGTCATTACAAAATCATTACATAACCATTTTTCTTTAAATTATTACATAATTCTTAATTATTTATAAATTTTGACAATAAAATGTATTATGCTTATGTATTCACATGTATTGATATATCCAAAGTACACCACAATATTTTTTGTTTTAAAGGAACTCTTAACAATGATTTAGTCTGACTTCCTCATTTAGAAGAAAGAATTAGAAAGTCCAAGTTGTTCAGTAAACTGCTGAATATCATGTAGCTGGTTAGTGATGGAATGAACAGAGACTTGACTTCATGTGTCTCAAATTAATCAAAGTTATCATGCAGACAAAAGAATATACACATTTACCATACAAGACAAAAGATTTAAACCATAGTCTAGTAAGACATAAAATTATTCATAAAATTATTCATAAGGATTAGTCAATTATAAGAAAAACTCACAGTAAAATAAATAGCAATACTCACTTTGATTTTATAAAGACTTTTGAACCTTGGACTGACTTCTTTCTGCCTCTGATACTGCCTGGTTACCTCAGTCTGCCTCCTGTCTTTGCTTCCTCTCAGCACGTTTCTTCATGTAGTCTTTTCTCCTCAGGCTATACCAGGTGCCTCTCTCTGTCTTGGTGAATTCTAAGAATATCTTTCATGGCTCTTTCTTCAATGAGTTGGAATTATATTTTCATACTGGTCTGCCCTACTAGTGGGGTCCATTCATTATCATATTCCCCAGTGCCTAGCACAGTGGCATTTATTAGGTACTGTTTGTATATTTATTTAACTGAGTTGTATTGAAGAATCTATACATTCAGCCAATTGTTTTGTTAAGCAGTGGCCAGGCCATGTGCTCTATGAGCTATGACTGCCATGTTTTCTTAATTTTGGTCCCCTTCCCTATCTTGGGGAGGTGAATCTCCTCTCTCTCTCTCTCTCTCTCTCTCTCTCTCTCTCTCTCTCTCTCTCTCTCTCTGATTTACTTCCTAAATAAACTATGTTTTCCAATCTGAAAAAAGAAGAATCTAGACATTTAACTAGTTATTGAATGCTTATTATTATAAAGACATATTGATAAGAGCTGGCTTATTCCTTTGTCTCTAGAAAAGTATGTGAATTTTACACCAATGTGCAAACTTCTCCTGTTCTGATTTTATGGTTTGGGACAAGGAATAATTTATGATCTTCATCTCACAAACATATTTCAACGGTATCATCAATAGTTATCTGGCAAAAATCCCAATAAAATCTTCCTTGCCAAGGACATTCTCTCTGTTTTTATATGATTTTTATAACACTATGTCTTAAAAGTATATTGATATTATAGCCCAATCCAGGCCGTATCAGAGATATGGCTTCCGTTAAAAATAAGTTCCTTAGAAAGCTTTCAGCATGCTATCTTTTTCTAGAGGAATGATTGAAAAATTTTTTTAAAGGACTTTTATTCAAGCTGAGATTTAAAATAAAACTGTCGTGTTCAATTTGATGTTTTATGATTGTGACATGTGAAAAATATTGTAAAGTTACAGGGCTATCATTATTTTATTGAAATCTGAAGTAAATAGGCTCTTTTCACATGTATCTTTTTGGTCAGAACCACTGCATTTTCAGAATAGAAATGTATTGTGAAATATGAGCAGTTACATGCGAGATAAATATGAAAAGAGTGAGGAGAAAGGTAAATCTTCTAGCAAGTCCTACAGTATTTAGAGCACAACAGAGGCCACCTGAGCTCTAATTTTTAATGTCTTTTTTTTTTTTTTAGCATACTACTCATTGCTTTTATTTTTTCTTAATAAGAGTATTTTAAATGTTTTGGTGACTGGGAGGATCACTTCTCTTTTACTACACCAACCTTTATTCTCCTACTCCCTTAATCACCAGGATACTTACTCTGATTATCTATTCAATTATCTTCCTCGGAATCCATCTCTCCATTTCCCAACCTCACCTCTCCTACCTTCTTACTCTATACCCTTTCTCTCCCAAACTCCTCATGCAAGATGCTATCCTTGACCATCACTAGCTATTAATTTATCTAAGTTTCTCTCATTTTCTTCATCTCTAAAGTGGAAAGAATAAGAGTAGCCACCACAAAGAGTTGGTGTGAGGACTGAGTGAGAGAGTTCTTGGCGTTCACTCTCTCATACATAAACATAAATTGCTTAATGTGTATCAGCTGTTATTAGAAGTAAGGTCATCTGTGGGATCAACATGCCTCAGGCTTTTTCTCATCAAACTACACTGTACTGCCAAAGTTAACCATTCTAAAATACAAATGAATCATTTGATGGCTGTCCATATAATTTTTTTAAAAGCTGAAATACCTCTGCCAGGCATTTAATATGTCATTCATCATATCTTAATATTTTTTATCAGACAGGCAAGTTCACATAATTTGTGAATTGAAATGATTTTCTCCTACTTTCCTCTTGATCATTCCTACCCTAGAATCTGGAACTGATTTTTAAGGTTCATTTTGCATATTTTTAGAATTTCTTTATGGAGGTAAAAAGTAAAACTTTAAAAAATTGTTTTTATTCTCATAGAAAAGATATATGAAACACCTTGGTTTTTTCACACGTAAACTTACCCTGGAGATATTCGTGAAGTCAATATATAGAAAGATTTCTTGTTCCATTGTGTGGATGCACCATTATTATTTAGCAAGCCATTGTTAATGGGTAACTGGAGTTATTTTTAATGTTTTGCTATTATCAGCAATCTTCCAATATTTAACTTACGCACATAATATTGTTATGAATGCAGATGTATTTATGGCATAAATTATAGAATATAGGAATAATGGTTCAAAGTCATGTGTATACAACATTGACATATTTTTTTGAAATGAAAAATGTTCATTATCCTTTCTGCATTGATTTAAGATGTCATCTTTATCATAGGCTCTTAGATTTTCTAGGCTGTTCTGTTCTGATTTATCTCAGCTGCCATTACCACACTGTTTTAGTTATTATCTGTTTGATTTTTCCCACCATTATTTTTGTTTTGAGTTTTACTGGCTAATCCTTATTTTACCATAAGTTAAATAATGTGTCTAGTTCCAAAGGAGTGGTTTATGACTTAGTGCATTAAAATATTTATTAATATATGATAATTTACCTTTCGTTCCAAGTCATGGTAGATCTCTGCATTAAATCATAATTTATGTTGTCTAGAAATGTTTTCTAGTCTTCCTTTTGCTGGTGTTAACATTTCTTCTAAGTGTATTTCTAAAGTTCTTAACATTCATGTGCCATTGTAAATGGAGTATTTTCATCAAAATTTCTGAATGATTGTTTTATATTTAAGATGATAAACTTCAAATAATTCTAGTAACTCCTCCCTTAGTGAAATGAATTCTCTTATACTCTGATACTGATTTCAGTTGATTCTATTGAGTTTTTCAATATATACTCATTTCACCTAGAAATTGTTTTAGCTCTTACTTTCTAGTATTTCTAGCTCTCATTTCTTTTCTTTTGTAATTGCATTGGTTGGCATTTCTAATATTGTTTAAATTGTAGTACTTCTATGAGGAATCTTTGTTGTAATCCTCATTGGCAGAAGTTCTCCACTAAGTATAATGCTGATTCTCAGGATCATTTGAATGGAGAAACAGACAAGAGTATATATAGTAGCTTGTTATTGTATATACAGCGGATGCCAAAAATATGTTTACACAAAGAAAAAAAACTATATTAAAATTACAATACTCAACATATACCAATGACAAAAGATGAATACAAATCACATTTGACTTCTGCAATTATAAGTGGTGCCCAAGGTTGTTACCATCAGCGTACAGACTCTTCTGATTATGGCAAACTAAAAGTAATACATAGATAAAATTGCATAAAATATGTATATATTTTTCGACACCCCAGGTTTATATCATTACATTTTTCTTAACTTATCTACTAGGATATTTATGTTTTCTTTTTGTTTCCCCAAACTGTTTGCCCATTGAAGACAAATATGTTTTATTCTTCCCTAATACAAGTGTGATGTTTCTACAATTTCAACATGGATTTATTTTGTAATTTGAATTACAAGTTAAGCCTCTAAAAATGCAGAGTCCAATACTTTGCTCTCATGTTGTGGAATAATTTCCTAGTAGAAATATATATTTCTTGTGATGGAGGAATCAAAGCCTTTTATAATGACTGTATTTATGAGATTTGGGACAAGGTAGTGACAGAGGGTGGGATCGTTGCATAAATTATGTATGTATATTGTCTTTAAAGATTGAGTGCATTATTTTGTTAAAAAAATAAACAATCTCCAGTCATTTCTGAAAGATATTTTCTTGGAAATAGGTATTGAAGTATTATTGAAGCTTATGATTGCATTTATTTAGGTTTGGGATAATTGTTACTGACTTTATGATTAATCTAAGGCAGAAGTTTATGCTTTCCATGAATATATTCTGAGCCCTTATGGGAATATATTGTGCAAAAAGCTCATTGACATACATAGTTGCACCTTCAACAATTCTGCATTCTAACTGGAGAAATAAAACTTTCCTATGCTGATTTACAAAACAAAGAAGAGAATGATGACTGTCACGTTGGTGGTAAACAGAACATAAGAAATGGAGACTGTGAGCATTACAATGAGAAATAATGCTCGATCTGCCCAAGGATTCCTTCCTCAAAACTGTTATATTGAAAGGTAAAAGAAATAGTTTGAATAGGTATCAGGACACTTGGAAAGTACAAAGAAAGGGCATTGGCAAGTTGTGAATCCCTAGCGAGCTTAGTTTGAATAAAAATAAATGGTAGACAGTCTGAGAAAGCAGAATGGGGATGGCATGGAAGGCCTTAGATGTTGGAGTTAGGCAGTTAAAATTTACCTGCTAGATAATCAGAAGTTCTAGAAGGTGTTACGGAATTGCTAAAAATGCTAGACCTTGTATGTTAGACAGCTAAAATTTACTTGCTAGACAACCAAAAGTCCTCAAAGGTGTTATAGAATTGCCAAAAATGCTGGTATGATTACTTTGATTGTGGTGTGCAGAATAGTCTTTTTTCTTTTAATTTTTTTTTTTTATTTTAAAGATGTGGGGTACAATTCAGGGTTAGGTATACAAATGTTCATTATGTAGATACCCTTGTTAATGAGGTGTGCCCCCCCTTCCCCAGACAGATTTCCACTACTGCCAATCCTGCTTTCCCGCCCCCCCATCAGTTTCCCACTATTGTCAATCATTCTCTTATAGTATTACAATAATTGTTCAAGAATAGTTTAGAAGAGAAGATAAAGCAGAGATAGGAAGCCAACTTAGCAATCTATAACAATAATTTAACACTGTGCCAAGTTTAAGTAAGTTTCTTAACTTTTCTGCTTAAGTGCCTAATTTGTAAGCAGGGATCATTATATTGCCGACCTTGTTAGGTTTAGGTGTAGTTTAAGCTATGCTAATATTTATAAATCTCTTAGAACAGAAGGAAACACAAGAATTTAAGATGTCAGTTATTGAAAGGCAAGATTATTGCTTTTATGTTATGAAAGTGATGTCCAAAATGTTGACCGAAGAAAAAAGTCAGGTTAAAACAAAAATAAAATACTAAAAAATATATAATCCCCTAAATCCAATTGTGTAGCTCTAAACAGAAAACCAGTACATTTTTGTAACAGTGGCTATAACTAAGTTTGGGAAAATAATAAAAATATAAAGTAAAAAAGAAACGCTGTGTGCATTTTGAAATTTCAGATTGATTTTTTTTCCTGACTAAAAATGGTTGTTTAAGAGGTTTCATTTCAAGGAAGGTTTATACATTTGCTATCAGTCATTCTTTAAGCTATTTCTTCCATGGTATTTTGAACTCCTGAAGCTTACATGTCTTTTTCATGCTATGAAGTGAGAAGCATACGTTCAGCCACCCAGTGTGGCTTCGTTCCTAAGGCTGCAAGGTGCCCTTGGTCCTCGGTCTCAAATATCTTTCAGATTAGAACTTGACATTTTCTTTTAGTCTAGATTTTAAAAATACTTATTGCAAAAGATTTGTGTCCTGAAGATGAAAACAGACAAAATTTTTCCAAATGGGTATTTTCAAAAGAGCCTTTATGGGGGGGCAAAAATGTATTTATTATTAAGTGTATGGAGTAAAGATTTCTTCACTAGTTTAATACCAAAGAAACCCAATACTGCAGGCCTTAGATTCCCTAGGTCTTAGAAGGAAGAAAGTAAGTTTCAAATCCCCCATTTTTTTTCACTCCAATTTACTCTTTTTTCTTTTTAAATTCTGCTGTTTCTTGGGCTTTCAGACATAAAATGTTGCAACTATTCTGAAATTTTCAGTGTGCCAGAATAAATGTGATTCTCCTTCATGACAGGATTCCAATTCTTGAGAACAAGGACTTCCTTCTAGGAATTATGCACATGTTTCTCTGTGAAGGAGGTAAACAGAGAACATGTGGGAAGGAATCAGTATGAGGGAAGATACAGGAAGAGAATTTTTTCCTGCACAAAGGTGACTTCAAAAACAAGTAAGAATAAAAGACATAGACTACCTCTTGTTTCTTTTTTTTTCTTTTTTTTTAAGGTATAAAAAAATTATTATTTTTTTTAATTTTAAAATTGTGGGGTACAATTCAGGGTTAGGTATACAGATATTCATTGTGCAGGTACCCTTGTTGATGAGGTGTATCCCCCTTTCCCCAGGTAGATTTCGACTACTGTCAATCCCACCTCTCCCCCCTCCCCCCACAGTTTTCCACTACGGTCCATCCTTTTCTTATAGATTTATGGTAGTTGTTCAAGGTCCACTTATGAGTGAGAACATGTGATAGTCAGATATTTGTTTCTGTGAAAGATTACTCAGTATTATAAACTCTAATTCCATCCAGGTTGCTGCAAAGTTCATGATTTTGTTCTTCTTTATGGCTGCGTAATACCATGTATATGTACCACATTTTTTTTTATCCAGTCCTCTTTTGATGGGCAGCATGGTTGGCTCCATGTTCTTGCTATTGTGAACAATGCTGTGATTAACATACGTGTGCAGGTGTCTTTATATAGAGTAATTTGCATTTTTCCAGGTATATTCCTAGTAGGAAGATTGCAGAGTCATATGGAAGGTTGATGTCTAGAACTTTTAGGAATTGCCACATTGATTTCCACAGAGGCTGTGCTAGTTTACATTCCCAACAACAGTGTAGAAGTGTTCCCTTTTCACCACATCCTCTCCAGCATCTGTTATTTTTTGAGATATTGATGATGGCCATTCTGACTGGAGTTAAGTGGTATCTCACTGTAGTTTTAATTTGCATCTCCTTGATGACTAGTGAAGCTGAACATTTTTTCATGTATTTGTTGGCTGTTCGTATGTCTTTTGAGAACTGTCTATTCATATCTTTTGTCCACTTTGTAATGGGGCTGTTTGTTTTGTTTCTTTTCAGCACGTTTGAGTTCCTTGTAGATCCTCGATGTTAGGCCTTTGTCAGACACTGAGTTGGCAAATATGTTTTCCCAGTCTGTGGGCTGTCTCCCTGCTCTCTGGATGGTTTCTTTGGCTTTGCAGAACCTTGTCGATTTAATGAGGTCCCACTTGTCTATCTTATCTCTTATGGCATAGGCACTTGGAGTTTTGATCAAGAATTGGTTGCCAGTTCCAACTTCCCCAACAATGTCTCCTGCATTTTCTAAGGTTCTTATAGTTTGAGGTTTCACATTTAGATCTTTGATCCATTTAGAGTTAGTTTTTGCGTATGGGGATTGGTAGGGGTCCTGTTTCAACCTTCTGCATGTGGTCATCCAGTTTTCTCAACCATTTACTGAATAGGGTCTCCTTTTCCCAGTAGTGGGTGGTGGAGGCTTTGTTGAAGATGAGTTGGTTGATAAATTGAGGTTTCACTTCTGGAATCTGAATTCTATTCCATTGGTCTATATGCCTGTTCTTGTACCAAAACCAGGTTGTTTTGATTATTGTAGCTTTATAATAAATTAAAAAGTCGGGAGTGTGATACCTCCTGATTTGTTTATTAATTTTTTTTTTTTGGTTTTTATTTATTTATTTTTGCTGAGGATTGCTTTGGTTATTCTTGGTCATTTATGTTTCCCTATGAATTCCAGTATTGTTGTTCCCAGGTCTGAGAAGAATGCTGTGGGTAATCTAATGTGTATCACGTGAAATCTGTAGATTGCCTTGGTTAGGATGGACATCTTAATAATGTTGATTTTTCCAATCCATGAGCATGGAATAATTTTCCATTCGTTTGTGTCATCTTTGATTTCTTTGAGCAGTGTTTTGTAGTTTTGATTGTAAAGTTCTTTCACTTCTCTAGTTAGGAAGAAGCCAAGGTATTTCATTTTTTTGGTGGCTATTGTGAATGGAATTGTGCTTTTTATTTGAGTTTCTGTTTGTTTATTGTTGGTGTGTAGAAATGCTACTGTCTGTTGCACATTGATTTTATACCATGAGACTTTGCCAAGGTTCTTTATCAGTGCAAGGAGGTTTTTTGACAGATTCTCTAGGATTTTCAAGGTATAGACTCATGTCGTCTGCAAAGAGGGATAACTTGACTTCCTCTTTTCCAATTGGATACACATGATCTCCTTCTCTTGTCTGATTGCTCTAGCTAGGACTTCCAAAACTATGTTGAAAAGGAGGGGTAAAAGTAGGCATCCTTGTCTTGTTCCAGTTTTCAGGGGAAATGGTTCCAATTTCTGTCTGTTTAGTAGTGTGCTGGCTGTGCTTGTCTCGTAGATGGCTCTTAATATTTTGAGGTATGTTCCATCTATGCCTATATGTTCGAGGGCTTTTATAAAGAAGGGGTGTTGGATTTTATCAAAAGCTTTTTCTGCATCTAATGATATAATTATATGGTTTTTGTTTTTACATCTGTTGATATATTTAATTACATTTATGGTCTTGTGAATGTTGAACCAGCCCTGCATCCCGGGCATGAAGCCTACTTGGTCATGGTGGATGATTTTTGAGATGTGTTGTTGGATTCAGTTTTCTAGGATCTTGTTGGGAATTTTAGCATCTATATTCATCAAGGATATTGGGCTGTAGTTCTCTTTCTTTGTTGGGTCTTTACCTCATTTGGGTATCAGTGTGATGTTACCTTCATAAAATGATTTGGGGAGAGTTCCATCTTTCTCAATTGCCTGGAATACTTTCAATAGGATTGATATCAGTTCCTCCTTGTATGTTTTATAGAATTCTTCTGAAAGTCATCTGGTCCAGGGCTTTTTTTGTAGGTAGTTTTTTTATGACATAGCCAATTTCCTGGATTGTTATTGGTCGATTTAGGGTCTTGAGTTCTTCTTGTTTCCCTCTAGGGAGATTGTGTGATGTCAGAAAGTCCTTCATTTCCTTTAGGTTTTCAAGTTTGTTTCTATACAAGTATACACAGTAGTCTCTGATAATCTTTTGTATTTCTTCAGGTCAGCTGTGACATCATCTTTTGTATTTCTGATTGAGTTTTTTGGGTTTTTTCTCTTTTTCTTGGTCTGTCTAGCTAGGGGACCATTGATCTTGTTTATCTCTTCAAAGAACAAGCTTTTTGTTTCACTGATTTTTTGTATTATCTTTTTGTCTTCTATGTCCCAGATTTGGGCTTTTATTTTGGTGATCTGGATTCTCCTGCTGAAGTTAGGTTTTTGATTATCTAACTTTTTCAGCTTCCTTAAGTGACTTATTAGGCTGTTAACTTGTGATATTTCCATTTTCTTCACATGTGTTTGTAGAGATATAAATTCCCCTCTTACTACTGCTTTCATGGCATTCCAAAGATTTTAGTAAGATGTTCCTTTATTTTCATTTTTTTCCAAATATCTTTTAATCTCTGTTTTGATTTACATGTCGATCTAGGAGTCGCTTAGCATCATACTGTTTAGTGTCCATGTCTTTGTGTTTTGGGGGAACCTTGTTAGTGTTGGTATTTATTTTTATTTCACTGTGGTCTGAGAAGGTGCATGGCAAAATTTCAATCTTATGAAATTTGTTTATGCTTGATTTATGGCCAAGGATGTGGTCAATTTTAGAGTACTTTTCATGTGGTGATGAGTAGAATTTATATTCTGTGGTCATTGGGTGGAGTGTTCTGTAGTTATCTATTAAATCCATTTGGTCAAGAGTCAGATTGAGTTCCTGAATCTCCTTGCTGATTTTTTGTCCTGATGATCTGTCTAGGGTTGAGTAGGGTATACAAGTCCCCAGCTTGATAGTGTTAGAGTCAATATCTTTTTTAAGTTTGCCTAGAAGCTGCTTAATGAAAGTTGGTGCTCCTATTTTGGGTGCATATGTGTTTAGGATGGATATTTCTTGTTGATGGATTGAACCTTTTATCATTATGTAGTGACCTTCTGTATGTTTTTATTTTTGAGCTTAAAGGGTATTTTGTCTGAAATTAAGATCACAATTCCTTTCTTTTGTGGTCCGTTCTCATGAAATTTTGCTTCCCATCCTCTTACTTTGACCCTGTGAGTGTCTTTTCTGGTGAGATGAGTCTCTTGGAGACAATGTATTGTTGCCTCATGATATTTTATCCATTTTGCCACTCTAAGTCTTTTCAGTGGTGCATTTAGTCCCTTCACATCCAGGCTAATTATTGAAATGTGAGAGTTTATCCCTGTCATGAGATTCTTATAGAGTTGTTGTTGTCCCTGTTTGTTTGTTGTCTTTTTTGGCTTTGGGGTTGATTCATGTGTGTTTTCAATCTTTTTCCTGTACTCTTATGAAGAACATTGTTGTTCTTTTTTTCCTTTTTTTCTTTGTTTAAAACTTTCTTAAGTGTTTCTTGTAGAGGTGGTCTGAAGACCACATAAGTTCTTAGGGATTGGATGTCTGGGAAAGATTTTATTTCTTCCTCACTGAAGAAGCTTAGCTTAGCTGGGTAGGTTATTCTTAGTTCAAATTGCTCTTCATTGAGAACTTTGAAGATTGTTCTCCAAGCTCTACTAACCTGACGGGTTTCTGTAGATAAATCTGCTGCGATTCTGATTGGTCTTCCCTGATAGGTAGTCTGACCTTTTTCTCTTGCTGCTTTTAGGATGTTTTCTTTCTTTCTTTCTTTCTTTTTTTGAGCTGGAGTGTCACTCTGCCACCCAGACTGGAGTGCAGTGGCCGCTCCTGGCCACCGCAGCTTCGACCTGCTGGACTCTGGCGATCCTTCCGCCTCAGCCTTCCAAGTAGCTGGAACTACAGGCGTGTGCTACCACGTCTGGCTAATTTTTTATTTATTGTAGAGATGAGGTCTCGCCAAGTTGCCCAGGCAGGTCTCGAACCTGTGGGCTCAGTTAAGCCACTCACCTCGGTCTCCCAAAGTGCTGGGATTACAGGCTGAACTACTGAGCCTGGCCAATTTTTTTCTTTTATACCTACTTTGTTCAGGCAGATTATTACGTGCCTAGGAGTTGCTCGTCTCATTTGTTGTCTTGCCAGGTTCTCTGAATCTCTTGTGTTTGAATTTTTTAATCACTGATGAGATGAGGGAAATTTTCTTGAGTAATTTCATGGAATGTTTGTTCCAGGGTAGCCTCTGTCTCTCTTTCTGCCTCAGGAAGTCCAATTACTCTTAGGTTCGGTCTCTTGAAATAATTGCTCATCTCTTGAAGGTTTTGTTCTGTCTTTTTAAGCTTCTTTTCTATGTTTTTGACAGTTTGGGTTAGTTCTATATTTTGATCCTCAAGCTCTGAGATTCTTTCTTCTGCTTGGGTAATTCTGCTTTCCATGCTTATTAGTTTGTTGTTTATTTCAATCACAGTATTCTTACTGCTGTTATCTCAGTTATCAACCCCTTCCTATTTTCCCCTTGTCTCTCCTCAATTCTTTTTATTCTCTCTATTAATGTCTTGATGTCTGGGTTTGTAGTATGTAACCAGTCATTCTGGGTGCTCTTCATTGTTTACGTTCCAAAGTCTGTTTTCTCAGTGTCTGACCTCCCAGGGACCTGTGTGTGACCTATATCCTTCTTTTGGTTTTTCTTCATTTGTGTAGATTTTCCTCCCCACTTTTTCTTTTTTCCCGTCTTCTTTAATTCTGTTGTTCAGGGGTGGCGAGGTTGCTTTTACTTCTGTTTGCTCAATCTCCTATTCTCCCTTATGTGAATCCTCTAGCTTTGTTCAATTCTGAAGCTAGACTGTGGGCTGGGAGCTATACTTTTTTGCAGTTTTGAGATTTACTTGAGGGGGGAGCTGTGATTCAAAATCTATCTGCAGATTCCACTATCCACCGACTGGTGCATGCTTACCCTGGAACACACTTCCCACTGCCTTGCAATCTGTCCATGCAGTGGGGATATAGGTTTCCTCCCTGAAAGCAAAATGAGGTAAGAAAAAGGAAAAGAATGGAATAGGTAAGGAGGAAGAGGAAGGTGGAGGGAGAGAAGAGTAAGAGGGAAAACAGACAAACGTACTGTCTAACAAATGAAAAGAGACACAAAGACAGAAAGAGAAAAAAAAAAAACTAAAACATACAATCACTTGTACAGATACACGAGCTAACCAACATCCTTACTGATGTACTATTCCCCTACACAAACATGAAGTCTAAAGAAAAAAAATCAGTAAACTAACAGAAACAAAGCAAATGTGAAAACATTATCAGTAACAGTAAGAAGAGAGAGAAAAGAGAAAAAAAGCTGAGTAAAACAAACAAAGAATAAAATTTTTTAAAAAATTAAAACAAAGAAACCAAGCATGCTCTGAGATTGTTCCTCTAAGTCCAACATCCTTTCAGTTCTGACCTCTAGCTCTCATTGCAGGCTGGTAGGGTTGCTCACAGCTAGGCTTAGATGCCCCAGGCCTGCTGTGGAGGGAGAGTGGATCAGATCTGGACTCAGTCGACTTGCTACCTTTCAAGTCTGCCACTCAGATCTGACCTGTGTCTGAACTGTCATGTGGGAGAGGATTCTGTCTCTCCCATTTTGATGCTATTACCTTAGGTCCAAAATTGGATGCTGGGTGGGGCTGGGCAGGGCAATGCAGGTCTCTGCCTGGTCTCAGGGCTCCAGCTGATCTCTGGTACTGCCACAGCCAGAGCCCGAGCTGGGGGAGGTGTAGTGTGAGACAGCCAGGTGCTTCAGGTCAGCATGGCACAGGGTGACTTGGGTGCGGTGCAGTGGTGTGGTGCAGCAGGCAGAGGAGTCCAGAGCTCCACAGGGCTACCCCAGCAGGGGCAGCAGCGGCAGTGGAGGTGGTGACAGAACAATGCATGGAACCAGTGTCTGCCAGCCCACAGGCCTGTGTGGCTGTCTAAAGAGCAGGCCAGCAGCGGCAGGAGCAGCAGCCACCGGGAGAGAGGAAGTCTTTATGGACACTCACTTTCACGAAGGCTCTCACCGACCAACCTTTCCTGTTGCCAACTTGCTGGCTACCTCTTTTTTCTTTGGTCATGCCCAAGCTCTCATTTTTAGAGAAAGCCAACCTCTGTCCCATCTTAGTGTAAGTTTCCCCAACTTTAAAACAAATGTATTAATACCTTGCTTAACAGTTAAATGGCATAATGCGTTAGGGAGTATAATGTGGTTATTCCAAATACTAGCTCTGAAGCTAGATTACCAAGGCTTAATTCTTGTATCTCAGTTACTGTATTTTGTTTTATTTTTCTGGACCTTGAATCCTTTATGTATAACCTGATGATAATGTAGCCTAATAATGTAATTTTGTAGATAAAATAAATTAATGTCCTCATCTCAGAATTTATAAAGAATATGTTACCTATAAGGTATTGAGAAATGTATCCAATATTTTTTAAGCATTCACTTTGCTATGAGTTTATGGATGAGGGGGGAATATAATAATATATAACAGTTTGACTCCTCTGAAGGAGAATATAATCTGGGAAGGTACATTAATTTCAAAGAACAAATGGTAAGGGAAAACATTCTATAAACAGTTTTTTAAATGAGGGAATTTCAGGTAAAGAAAATAATCAACCAAGGAAATGAAAGCAAGTATACTCAAGGAAGTAAAGATTATTAAACCAATAAAATTTGAAGACAAGATTTAATGGAGCAATGACATATTCCACGTGACTTGGGAATTAGTTAATGATGGTTCTTGAATGGCAAGCTTTATAATTTAAAATTTCTTCTATAATCAATAGGCAATGCTAAGGCATTGACTGTTATTTTGCTGTTTGTTTTTATTTTTGATTGAAAGGGATACATGACCACATCTGTGCATTAGGACATTTCATGTGACAATAGTTTATAAATTGGATTGGAGTAAAACAAACTTGAAGCAGGAGATCAGGTGAGAGGTTACTAGAGCAATATTTCTTAAAGTAAGATTCTGTTAGATTCAGTAGTGGAAAGGAAGATATGTTGGTGATCAAGCATATTTGTCAACTAAATGATAGTTTTATGGCATGAGAAAGGTTTTAGAGGCTGCTAAGGAAAAAAAGAGAAGCAACATAATAAATTTTATTCATCTATCACAAAGTAGGAAAAGAGGAAGATATATTAAAAAGAGAAAGAAAAAGCAAAAAGTGAGATGGCAAAGAGTTTAAATATCTCAGTAACCACATAAGTATAAGAAACATTTCTATTAATACACAAGTAGAAGTCAGAAATTCCATCACAAAAGCAATAATTGACTAATTTTATTAAGATAAAATTAAATCTTCCACATGAAAAATTAAATTATAAAAATGAAAAATCAAGCTACATAATAGAGGAAGATATTTTCAACACATATATCAGATAAAAAATTAAAACTAAAGTATGTTTAATAACATATACAAAATGGAAAAAGCTCAGTCATATCACTGAACTTAAAATTAAGACGTATATATAATCTTCATATTATTAATGCAAAATTTGCAAACAGTAAAAAGGCTTGCTTATAAAGGTATACAATCTTAGTAGAAATACTGAAGTCTTTGATTTAAAGGTTGCAAATTGCCTTTTATGTTACTTACTACTCTAGATTGAGGAAAGGGAAAAGAAACAGCACAAAGGAGTTTTCAATCATATATATGTGACATTTTGTTTTTTAAAAGAACAAAAATATGAGGTAACATTAAAAAGTATTTTGATTGTAGCTTCCCCATATACTCTACTACAATTTTATACTTTTCTGTATGTTTTAATGTTTAATAATAAGGCAAGATAGGCTAAAAAGACACATCAAAATAATTCATTTTTTTTAAAGATAGGCAGAAACAATAAGCACACTCAACAAAATAAAAATGTAGAATTCTTCATTAAAAAGCAAAATTGGCTCTTTGGAGAGTCTAATTACAAAAATTTGGAAAGAGAAAGCCTACAGAAGAATTTGATGAATAAAGAGAGCATATCTAACAATATTGAGAAGATTAGCTAAAGTAATAGAAAATGTAATTTAATGCTTCATACCAGGAAATTTGAAGAGTTGGAATAAGTGATCTTTTTATAGGCTGTTGTCCCTCTATTTGGCCAAGCGTTATTTTATTTTCATTCTTCACTTGTTTATTAATATGAATATGTACCTTTTTATGTGCTTATTAGTCATGTTTTTTCTAAAAACTGCCATATTATATTTGCCTATATTTCTTTGGATTTCTTTCTGCTCATTTTCTTATATTTGCTCTACAGAAACATTTTATACATATATTAAGAAAGTGAACATTGTAAATGTGTGTATGTTTTTACCCAAATAAATATATATACCTATATCTCTCCTAATGAATGTTTATTAATTTAGTTGTGGTATCTTTTGCAGGATAGATATTTTATAAAGTAAAACTTGTCAAACTTTTTCTTTATAATTATTTGATTTTGTGTTGCTAAAAAGACTTTCCTTTGTTCAGCATTATAAAAATGTTCTCCACAATATCTTTATAACATTATAAACACAGTGATGCCTAGTTTATCCTAAATTTAATTTTATATATTGAGTCAGGTAAAGATTTGAATTCTTTCTTCTAAAAAAATGTCAATATTCTGGGTACTAGTTAAAATTTTTCATTCATATTTTTGATTTATGTATATTTCATCACAATGAAAGTCTTCTATACTCATGGGTATCTTTTCTTCTCTTAATCTTTTCATTGAAATTTTTACTTATTAGACATAGGCTACTTAAATTTGTGGGGGCCTTTCTGAATTTTTCAAATTTGTCTTATTTATTTATATATTGTCATTTTGATAAAAATGTCACTTGTACTTTTTATTGCTGCATTGAATATTTAATTTAAATTGGATGAGACTGATATATTTAAATGATGACTTTCCCAAGTGAAATTATTTTGTTACTCCAGATATTCAAAATTTATATGTTTTGTGAAATATCTATAGTTTTATTCTATACTTCATATTTATTTAATTCATGGTTATTGCATTTTTATTGTTTTTATCTATGGGTGTTTTATGCATTGTATTTCTTAAGTAGACATTTCCATTACATTGGCAAAATATTGATGTATTTTTTCTTATTTATAAAGTTATTCCCCAGAATCTTTAGTTTTGTGTAAGACTTCTATCCTCAGTAAATCATCGTTTGCTAGATCCATCAAACTCTTAGAGAGGCACGGTCTTCATTGGTGGGCTTTCCTTTGGGGGTCTATGCATTGTTGCTAATACCTAGTTATTTTTTTTTAAATATAGCTTTATGTGTATCTGGGAACTATTTACATTTTTGTGCCATAGTATATGATTTATTTAAAAATTTTTTTTTTTTTACTAAAGTGATTTTTTACTGGAATATGTTTCTTTTATTCATTGATGCAGTTACAGCACAACGTAAGTGCTTGATACATAATAACTTGATCAAAATATATTAAATGAGTGATTATCAATGGACAATGTGGTACCAAAACACCAGGGGTTCAGTCAGGGTCCAGTTGCTCCCTGAGACGATGAGTATTATTAAGGGAGAAGCTTCTTGTTTGGGTGATATTAGCAAAGGAGAATTGGAGATTCCTTGTCAAATCTGTCTCACAGTCCCATTTAAGGCAGGGGTTTATATAGTGGGTCAGGAATGTATAAAACAGGGACTAGGGAGGAGTAAGGGAGTGGAGTTGGTAAACAGGAGGGACAAGAAGGGTCTGGCATGTCATTGGATGAGGTGACCTGGTGAGTTTCACTTCCCAATAGTATGACCTGAGGGTTGGTTTTCTGAGCAGAGAATTCAAATAAGACAGATATAAATTTCAAGCTTAAAACCAGGAGGATCGATTACTATATTTATTCAAAAAGAAACTATAATCATTAGTCCTATGAGGAAATTGGGCTGGTTTCATAAGGAATGATTATTTATATATATATTATGTTGGGGCTTTCCAGAAAAATAGAACCAACAGGATATGTGTGTGCATGTACACACTTACATACATATATATCCATTTATATACACACATTAACACACTGAATTGGTGAATTCTGAGTAAGGAGAATGCCCTTCATAGTGTAGATAGGCTTCATTCAAACATTTGAAAGGATGAGTAGAATGAAAAAGCTAACCTTCCAAGCAAGAGGGAATTCTCCAGCAGACAGTCTTCGGACTTCACCTGTGCCATCAGTTCTCCTGCATATATAAATATATATAGAGAGAGAAGATGCCAAAAAAAATATACATTTTAAGAAAGGAAAAACTGAATTACAATTGTAATACTCAATAAATACTGATAACAAAAGATGAGTACAAGTCACATTTGACTTTTGCAGTTACAAGAGGTGCTCAAAGTGGTTATCATCAGCTTCCAGACACTTCTGATTATAGCAGACTAAAAGTAATACATCTATGTATTTTACACACACACACACACACACACACACACCAGGGTTGCCAAAAAACTATATACACATTTTAAGAGATATTATCTATGTACTACTTTTTGAAGTTGAATTTTAATTATATAGTGTAATATGACATTCACTCAAAAGAAGACGTTAATCAAATGAATGTGTCACCATGTGACAGGCAGGATAGTCAAAAAAATGGCAGAAGCACGATTGTCATTCGAGGAGCACAAGAAGTGGCATTTGAAATTCGAGAATGTTGTGGAAGTACGATGACGATGGAGGCATGAGTATGCCACAGACTCTCCAACATGCCTAACAATTGCCCTCATTCGTGATAAGTTTGAGACACATGGTACTGCGTGTGATATGCACAAAAGAAGATCTGGGAGTCCTCACACAGCAACAAGTCCTGTAGTCGTTTGCCATAATTAGAAATGTCTGAACGCTGATGGGAACAATTTGAGCACCTCTTGTAATTGCATAAGTCAAATGTGACTTGTATTTATCTTTTGTTAACAGTATATATTGAGTATTACAATTTTAATACAGTTTTTTCCTTTCTTGTGTATGCATTTTTATGTATATATATATATATATATACACACACACATATATTCTATTGATTCTGATTAAACCCTATATTAACAGACTCTGTAAAGCAAAAACAAGTTGTACATGGAAATACATTTTTCACATAATTCTGAGTTCCACCTCTACAACTGACTGATGAAAATAAAACATGATTTTCAAAAGCATAACTTTATATAATGCCAAAAATATACTGACTTAAAAAAAGTAAAAACCAGAATTACATCAGAAAACATGGGTCTTTTCTGCAGATCTTTAGCAAAAGGAAAAGACTTTCTGTTCTGCATCAATTCAGTTTTGAGCTATCTGAAAGCTGGGATCTTGAAGGGTATAATTTTAAGTATCTTTTCAGTGTTGTGATTGTTTCTAAAAGTTTCCTTCTGCTTGGTATACTTTTTGGCAAGTCTACTTTACAGGTAGTTTTCATTCTCATAATAATGATGACAGTATCACACTTTTGACCTAAAATTTGTTGCTGTGGTGAAGCATTTCATTTCTGGCTATGAATTTAAGCCATGGGTGTATTTTCTCCCGGTATTTCATTGATGACCTGATAGACGAATGCAGCAGAGAGACCTATATTCAGGTAAAAAAAAAAAAAAAGACATTTAACTACCTTAAAAATCACTGTTGATTGGAATTTTGGAATAATCTTTTGTCCTTTGTAAATTTTGCAGTTGTTTTCCTAGATTATTAATATAAGGAGAAAGCAAGATAATGGAAACAGAACACACTGATACATTCATTTCATTCAGTCTTTCCAACTATATGAATGTTGACCTTTAAAGCATTTTTTCAATGTAAATGGATGGCAATATTCAAATTTTGGGTTATAAAATGTTGAATGATGAAACCTCTTATGGTTCAATATTGGTGAATACTTTCTCTTATAAAAATAAACTTAAATTATGCTCAAAGAGAAAGTAAACCTAGTAATTTTTAATATTTTTGTTCCTGTAGTTTATAATTTAAATAGTTGGGTGTTTGTAAATGAATAGGTGCATATATTTATATGTTATTAATATAAATGCACAAACTAAAATTTTAAAACATATGCAAGTACATACAAACTTACTACTTTTGTTTTTTTTTTAATTTTTGCTATTATTTTATTATAAAGGTGCATGGTACAAGTCAGGATTAGGCACGTATGTAATGCATGTGCAAGTGAAGATTGGACCTTCAACAAATCCTCACTTCTCCTGGTTTAGGATCAAATATCCTTTGTGTTGCTACATGCCTCCCCTCCCCTAGTAATGTCCCACGACTGCTGATTCCTCTTTGTGTTATGGTGGTTAATGTTCATGTCCCACTTATGAGTGAGAACATGTGGTATTCAGTAGTTTCCATAATGGGTTGCTAAGAATGATTGTCTCCAGTTCCATCCGGTTTGCTGAGAAGTTCATGATTTTGTCCTTTATGGCTACATAATACTCTATTGCATATGTACCATAGTTTCTTATTTAGTCTACTTTCAATGGACAGTGGGGTTGGTTCCATGTTTCTTTTCTTTTCTTTCTTTCTTTTTTTTTTTTTTTTTGCTATTGTGAATAGTGCAGCAATGAATATGTATGTGCAGGTGTCTTTTCTGTAGAACAGTTTGTTTCTCTGAGTAAATTCCCAGGAGGGAGATTGCTGGATCATATGGAAGGTTAACTTCTAGTTCCTTTAGTATTTGCAAAATACTTTTGCTGGCTTTAGGTTAGGCAATTTTTGTTCTTATCATTTACGAATTACATAACCTAAAGCCAAAATGGCCAGCAAAAGTATTTTAAAAGCACTTAAAAAAAAAAAACCCTTGAATCAGTGATATTGTTACAGATTATTATCTAGCCAGCCTGGGCTCCAAGAGTGTCAGCTTCATGGGTCAGCAAGCCTGACTCCAAAGAATGTCATCTCTAACGGGCTGGCCTCAGGAGTATTGACTCTGCTGGGCTAGCAAGCCAAGCCCCCAGAAATACCTCAACTTCGGTGTCTCGCTTTCTGCCAGCAACTCTCCAAGTTCAGCCAGGCTCATTGGTTGACAAACTATCCTTTAGGGTGCATGACTATTCTGATCCAACCATCTTCTCCAGCTCTTCAGGTCTGGATTCTTGTCTGGCACCCAGGAGAAATGAGAGACATGGATTAACTGATGTTGAAATAGTAGGGTTTACTGAGAGGACAGAAAAACTCCCAGAGCAGGAAGGCACCTGAGGGAATTGCCAATTTGGTGGTGAAACCTGGTACTTATGTAGCCCCAAGACCAAGCCAATTGGCTAGTACCAGCTGTGAGCTGATTGGTCGGCACTAACTGTGCTGATTGATCAGTTCTAAAGACCAATCAGCAGAAGGTAGGGGCTTAATGGTGAGCTAGTTGATTGGCACTTGGCAGTGAGCTAATTGTTTTCGTATTCCAGAAGTGAGTACTTGAGCTCTAGCTTGAGAGGCTTGTAGGGAACTTGTTTACGAACAGGAGTGTGTCAGTCCAAGAGGCCTACAGGAAGTTTTGCCACTTTGTTACCAGGGGACCTGCCCTGTCTGTCTGCCTAACTTTTGTCTATCTCTTCTCTCAGTATGAATTCTTATACTTTGTAAGATACTACATATGTTTTGCTAAATTAAACTATTAGATAAAAATAAATTTATTTAGATTTATAGATTTTTTAAAGAAAATATGTGTTTATTTCACAGCCCAAGCAATATGTGTGCCTTTTATCACTGTAAACTGCTTGGGTCTCCTTATAACAGTAGCAACTTTAAAAAAAAAAAAACAAGACCATTGCCTTACTAGACTCTGGTATGGCCATCTGGTCTTTGAGCTATGGCTGCCACCATGTTTCCTAAGCTTTGGCCCCCTCTCCTACCTAGGAGAGGTGAATCTCTCTCTTTTTCTCTCTCTCTAATTTACTTTATAAATAAACTATATTTTTCAACCGAATAAAAAATGATGCATAATATTTGACATATGTATAGGGCACATGTGATATTTTGCTGCATGAATATAATGTTGAATGATCAAGTTAGGGTATTTGGGGTATCTATAACTTTGAGTATCATTTCTATGTGTTGGGAACATTTCAAGTCCTCTCTTCTGACTATTTTGAAATATACAATACATTGTTGCTAACTATAGTTAGCCTACCTGCTATCTAATATTAGAACTTACTCCTTTTATTTAAATGTATGTTTACACCCATGAATCATCCTCTCTTCATTCACCCCCTCACCCATATACTTTTCTCAGCATATGATATCTGTCATTCTACTGTACACCTCCATGAGGTCTACTCTTTTAGCTTCCACAATGAGTAAGAACATGTAATATTTGTCTTTTTGTGCCTGGCTTATTTCACATAGCGATGCCTACCAGTCCCATCCATGTTGCTATGTTGCTGCAAGAGACATTATTTCATTCTTGTTTACGTCTGAATAATATTTCCTTATAGACACACACACACACACGCACACACACACACAAAGTCTGACAATCAAGTTTGCAAACTCATCCTAGATAAGAGGCTACATAGCTTGTTACTGGATATCACTACAGTCACCTTCAAAGTACTCTCCTTACGAAACTATGCACCGACACCAGCACTCATTCCACCCGTCAAAGCAACTTTTAAACTCTTTTTCTGGAATGACCATCAGAACTGTTAACAAAATGTCTTCCTTTCAATATTTCCTTCACCTTTGGGTAAAGAAAAAAGTCACTGGGAGTCAAATCAGGTGAGTAGGGAGGATGTTCCTACACAGTTATTTGTTTACTGGCTAAAATCTCCCTCACACACAGTGCTATGTGAGCTGGTGCATTGTTGTGCTGCAAGAGCTCCTTTGGGACTATTTTTTCACACAACTTTCTCATGCCAAGATTTTCAGTTAAGATTTTTCTGCTTCTCTATCAATGTTTATTTGGTCTGCTATGCTTCTCACAGTCAGCTGATGATTTTGACACACAGTTTGAAAATTTTTTGCAATGTTTTTGTCAGTTCTGCTCATTACTGGTTGTCCTAACCTCTCTTCATCAGTGACGCTTTCTCTCCCTTCAGAAAAAAAACGCTTAATCCATCTGTACACCGTCATTTTCTTCATGGAATTATCTTCATAAACTTGGACTCACATGTCTGATTTCACTTTCACTCTTGCCAAGTTTAACAAGAATTTTAATGTTTATTAGTTTCTCTAATTCAAGCCCCAACATTCTCACAATAACATACAAAAACATGGAGCAACAATGATGGATATCCCTCAGCGAGCCACCACCACACATCGACACAAACACAGCTGTAAGACACCAATATAGCAAGGTTATGAAACCTTATTGAGTTGTTTGTGCTGCCAACAAAAGTACATGGTGGCAAGTTCACAAACTTAATTGTCAGACTATGTATATTATATATGTATGTATTTTTTTATATATACATACAAATATCACACTTTGTCATTTGTTCATTGATAGATGCTTTGGTTGATCTTTGTTATTATAAATAGAAGCATCTTTTCATAGTTACCTTTTGCTCATCTTTTTCAATTCCTCTTGTATCCTTAAGTATTTCTAATAAACTCACAGATAGAGAAAAAACATTTTGGGTTTATCAGAAAACCACTGCATTTATTTCAGAGAATTCAGCAGGTTGTAAACCATAAATTGATTCCATATCTTTAATATTATGAATAGAGGGCACTTTTTTTATAGTTACCTTTCACTCATCTTTTTCTATTGCTCTTATTTTCTTAAGTATTCTTAATAAATTCACAGGTGGAGAAAAGCATTTGGGGCTTTACATTTATCAGAAAGCCACACCACATTTATTTCAGAGAATTCAGCAGACTGTGGACCATATCTTGACTTGCAAGTGTGTACGAAAGAAGACACACAACGAATGATGTATTCTAGCAGTGTACATACTCAAAAGCTACAAAGTTGTAGAAATTTTAATGACAGCTGCAGGTCTTACTGTTTAGAAGAGACTTGTAGCTTGAAAAAGCTAGGCCTTTAATACAAACCAACCTGAAATATCCAGTTACTCAACTGGTCTGGTATATTCCTGATCTTACATGGTTATTTTTAAAATTTGGTTTAATTTATGACCTTCAGTATTTTTGTTTAATCTAAGAATTTTAGATTGTTTAAACTTCCATTTAATTGAGAACTTTTACCCTAACATGCAGAAAGAGTTAATGCTACTTTGAGTTCTGAATCTGATTTAAATCCTAATGAATGTCTTGCATCTTAGATGCATTAGCTGTTGCCAAAATGTGTGAGATTTCTTGGAAGAAAAATGCTATATGACTTGAATATACTTATTGTAGTCACAGTACTTATGGGAGCTGCCATGTTTAAAGGAAATTGTATAAGAGGAACTTGAAAATTAAACATGCATTATTTTATTAATTTACTAGTTACAGGATGAAGAATTCTTCCTTCTTTAAAGATATATGCAGATGGCAAACCAATGCATGAGTTTGGATGTTACAGAGTCTATGCTTCCTCTATAAATTCTTATAGTGAAATGTTCACATTTAGTTTTGGAATCCAATGCTCTGTTTATCTAGTTACTTCCTAGCTCTTGATCAAGTATTTAATTTTGAAAATTTAAATGGCTTAATTTGGGCATAGTGATTGCATCCACACTTTTTGGTAGCAATTTTCAAAAGCAGTTTAGATCTTAATTCATCAAGTGGTTTGTTAATGAAATAAGAGTTTGTTAAAGATCTTTATTTGAAGATATGTAAGGAAAATTGATGACTTCATTGAGGTGAACACTATATCTTACAGTCAGGGAATCAATTCTTAAAGGCTTGATTGTATAGGTTAATGAAACAAAGTACATTTTTTAGTAAATAAATATATATTAGTTTGTCTAAGAAAATGTGGGCCGGGCTCGGTGGCTCAGCCTGTAATCCCGTGCTTTGGGAGGCCGAGGTGAGTGGATTGCCTGAGCCCGCAGGTTCGAGACCCGCCTGGGCAACTTGGCGAGACCTCATCTCTACAATTAGTCAAAAAATTAGCTGGGCGTGGTAGCGCGCGCCTGTAGTTCCGGCTACTCGGAAGGCTGAGGCGGAAGGATCCCCGGAGCCCAGCAGGTCGAGGCTGCGGTGGCAGGGAGAGGTCACTGCCCTGCAGTCTTGGCGACAGTTGCCCAGGTGGGTCTCGAACCTGCGGGGTCAGGCAATCCACTCACCTCGGCCTACCTGCGAGCTCAGGCAATCCACTCACCTCGGCCTCCCAAAGCACGGGATTACAGGCTGAGCCACCTAGCCCAACTGAAAAGGTTTTGTTTTTTTTTTAATTTTTGCCTATCTTATCTATAAAATCAATGCTATTATCTACCATTTCTCAGATTTTAATACGTCAGAGTAGTACAACTAATAGCTATATACTGTTTCAATCTTATTTGGACGTGCCTTGGTTCTTTGTAAATATTATTAAGTTTATAAGATGTAATCATTTTGCATTTTTAGGCTATTAGGACATAATAACTCCAAAATTTTACAAAAATGTTTAGACAAAAAACAATAGTTACAGTGTACCTAAGGTTACTTATTGCTTTCATGATAAATAACCTTTTGAGGTTTGATCTCTCTTCATCTATTCCTAAGAACAAAGGTTGTATCTTTTATGCGTAAGTAGATAACAAACTTTAAAAAATTTTCAGATGCTAATAAATCTGTTTGAAAATGTTCATGGAAAGGAACAATGGTGAAACTGTCTGATTCTCCCCAATACTACACAACCCTGGATAAGATGAAATACTCATGGGATAAATGAAAAACCAAAACAAAACAAAATCAAATAAAAACAAAGTTGCTATAGTTAATTAATTTGGAAAACAATGTTTACTTTTTCCCTCTCTTTAGATGCTTAATGCATATTTAAAACACTTTGAGATTCCATGAGTAAATGACAATTTAACTTTGTTTAAAACTATCCATTTTGCAGAATCATTTATACATGAAACATTGACTTTTTTAGTCCATACATGTATTAGTATCAAGTAACGTGTTAATCCACTGTAGAGCACATTTTGAGAGTGCTTATTTAGAAAAATGTGACAAAAATTATAAAGTATATGGAGCACTAAGAGTTATTTTATTTCATGTATTTGATAATCAGTTATATCATTTTGTTTTCCCCAGTGCTATACTTTGACAGTTTCTTTGCATAGTTTAGTTTTTAAAAATCTTAAATTAGTTACAGGAAGTAACATTTAATATTCTTTTAAAAATTGTACTAATTTAATCAAAGCATTAGAAAGGAAAAACTATTAGTAAAAAAATGAAGTTGATATTTTTGAAGACTTTTTTCTTCTCATGTAAAGATATAAAGATAAGTGATATGGATAGAAAATGACCTTTTTGAGAATCAGCTGAAAATATGAATGCAAAAGGACAAAAGTACATAAACAAAAAAATATGTATACTATTTGGAGTCGTTCTTAAGCACTGTATAGCTTGTGCCTGGGCTTCCTCATAACTGCTGCCCTAAGGTCTTTGTATTTTAATGATAAAGTCTGAAGAAAGCAATACTATATATTTTTGGTATATGATGTTATGCAATCAACAAAACATAAGGTGTTTCATTTTCAAAAACTTCCTTTTATTCAACAAATATATTTATTATTATGCACTCATAAATCATTGACTTAGAAATAAGGTAGGTAATATTTATATTCTCTATCAGACATTTGAAATTCAAATAATAATTATAAAAAGAATGGTCTCATACAATTGGAAATGCTAAGATTTATCTGCTAAGGAAATCCAAGATGTGTCAATTAAGAAGACAAAGAAAATACAGCTTAGAAGCATTGCACAAAATAGTGGAATGTTTTTGGTGGCTGCATAAAGAAAATTACTGTTATTTTCCATCCTATGCCAGTAGCTTTTAGGAAATTCATAAATTGAAGCAAACATCAAAACTTCATTGTCAGCAAAAGTATTTGATTTAAAAATAAGTGTAGTTTCTTAAATGCTTTCACTCTTTTCAGACAAAATTATATTTACATTTTGCATTTTCCAAATGTATAATTAATGTTTCTATATTTAGATAACTTCTAAGATGTATTAAAATATCCATGAAGAAAAAAATAAAATAAATGTATCACCTTAGATCAAGTACTTGACTATTCAGGCAAGCC
The DNA here is from genome assembly GCA_963574415.1 of Tarsius wallacei. Taxonomy (NCBI): domain Eukaryota; kingdom Metazoa; phylum Chordata; class Mammalia; order Primates; family Tarsiidae; genus Tarsius; species Tarsius wallacei. The sequence continues at coordinate 33,622 of CAUYQG010060171.1, read as the reverse complement.
TAATCATGCTCAAGACAGGCAAGTAGAGTTCACCTGAAAGTTCATTTCCTAGCAAACTATTTGTTTGATGCTTGTGAAGTGACTGACAGGGGATTTTTTTAAAAATCACTTTCCTGAAATGCCGAGAGGACTTAATGTACAAAGATCAAAAGGACATTGTTTTTACTTGAGAAAATTATTGTATTGTGGACAAGTCAAGCAGAAAAGATACTTAGAGATTGCTATATATTAACCAAGATATGAAGGTTTAGAGTATTTAAAAAAAGAAATTTTCAAATTCGAGGGACTTGCTTCAGGATGTTTCAAAAATATAAAATATATAGCATATATTTTAAAGATATAATCACATATTAAAGATAGAATTTTTAATATATTAACTATTATACCAAATGAATACTATGTATTAAGTTTATATTATCTATATATTTGCTTTCTATTTTATAGGGACATCAAGAAAATTCATATTCATAAGTGTTTTTACATAGGAATATGTTTGTAAATATTTAATATGTAAATACATGTACATGTTATCATTAAAATGATTTTGTATTTATGGACAAAGCATGAAATTCAGGACATTTGCTATGTGAAAGGACTGATTACTTCCTCCAGAGTTTCCCATTCTTTATTAATTTTCTTCATACTGATTATTCTCTATTATCCTCTGCATCATGTTCAATTATTTTGTATTTTGCATGTGTGTCTGTACCACACCCAGCAAGTAGAAATGTACCTGGCAAATAGCAGATTCTCATGAGGTGTTTGCTGAATGAATGAATTATAAGAATGGCACATCTATAGAAAGCTGTATGCATATAGGAAAGTGTGTGTGTGTGTGTGTGTGTGTGTGTGTGTGTGTGTGTGTGTGTAGAGAAAGAGGCATAAATCTTATTTAAGAAGGAAGTTCTTCTAAATGTTAGCAGTATTTTTCCCTGGAAGGTGGTGGTATTTTAAGTGATTTTTGTTTTTTTAATTTATTTTATTTTAACGATGTGGAGTACAATTCAGGATTAGGTATACAAGTGGTCATCATACAGGTAAAGTTTGGGCCTAACTTTGGTCCCTACTTTGCCTGGTTTGAGAGCAGGTACCCTGATTAATGTTCTATGGTCCCCCCACTACCTTCCCTGGCAGTTTCCAGTTACTGTCAATTCCTTTCTTATAGTATTATGGTGAATGTTTAGGGTCTGCTTATAAAAGCAATCACATGGTACTCAATTCTTTGTTTCTGTGATTAATCACTGAGTATTGTAGACTCTAAATCCATCCAAGTTGTTGTGAAGTTCATAATTGTGTTTTTCTTTATGGGTGCATAATATTCCATGGTGTATATGTACCACATTTTTTTATCCAGTCCAGTTTTAATAGGTAGCATAGTAATTCCGTGTTTTTGCTATTGTAAATAGTGCTACAATAAACATCCATGTGCAGGTATCTTTTTTGTAGAGTGATTTGAGTTCTTCCAGGAATATTACATAGGGAGATAACTGGGTCATATGGAAGGTCAATTTCTGGTTCTTCCAGAAATCGCTACACTGTTTTATGTAGAGGTTGCAATAGTTTGCATTCCCACCAACAATGTGGAAGCATCCCCTTTTCTTCGTATCCTGGCCAGCATCTATTGTTTTTTGTTTTATTAATGATGGCCCATTCTTACTGTAGTTAAATGGTATCTCAATGTAATTTTGATTTGCATTTTTCTGATGATCAGTGAGGCTGAGCACTTTTTCAAGTGTCTGTTGTCTGCCCTTATATCTTCTTTTGAGAAGTGTCTATTCTCTTTTGTCCACTTTTTAATGGGGCTGCTTGTTTTTTTTCCTCTTGGCACATTTGAGTTTCTTGTAGATTGTGGATATTAGGCCTTTTTCAGATGTACAGTTAGCAGCTATTTTTTCCCATTTTGTGGGCTATCTGCCCACTACATGATAGTTTCTTTTGCTTTGCAGAAGCTTTTCAGTTTGATGAGGTCCCACTGGTCTATCTTACCTCTTATGGCCTGGGCTTTTGGGGTTTCGATCAGGAATTGGTTACCTATTCTGATTTCTATAAGGATGGCTCTTGCATTTTCTAAGATTTTAAAGATTGGGGTTTTGCATTTAGGTCTTTGATCCATTTGGAATTGTTTTGTGTGTGGTTTTTTTTGTTGTTGGTGGTGGTGGTGGTGGGGTTTTTTTGGTATGGCGATAGGTAGGGTTACTGTTTAATTCTTCTGTGTGTAGTTAGACAGTTTTCCCAGCACCATATACTGAATAGGTTCTCCTCTCCCCAATGGTTGTTTTTAGAGGCATTGTCGAAGATGAGTTGGTTGAGATATTGAGGTTTTGTTTCCAGAATCTCTATCCTGTACCAATACCAGGTTTTTTTGATTATTATAGCCTTATAATAATGTTTAAAGTCTGGAAGTGTGATACTTCCCGCTTTGTATCTTTTGCTAAGGATTGCTTTGGCTATTCGTGATCATTTATGTTTCCAGTTGAAACATAATGGGTTTTTCAATTGAATTTCTGTATTGTTGTTTACAGGTCTGGGGAGATTGATACTGGTAATTTAAAGGTTATAACATTGAATCTATAGATTGCCTTTGGTAGGATGGACATCTTAGCAATATTGATTCTTCAAATCCATGAGTATGGGATATTTTTTCGATTTATTGTGTCATATTTGACTTCTTTGAGCAGTGTTTTGTAGTTTTCGTTGTAAAGGTCCTTCACTTCTCTGGTTAGGAAGATAAGATGTCAAATTATTTCTTTTGTGTGTGTGTGGCTATTGTGAATGGAATTGTGCTTTTTATTTGGTTCTCTGCCTGTTTGTTGTTGGTGTTTAATAATGTGATTGTCTTTTGCACATTGATTTTATGCCCTGAGACCCTACCAAATTCCTTTATCAGTAAAAGGAGGGTTTTGACAGATTCTCTTGGATTTTTGAGGTATAGATCATATCATCAGCAAAGGACCATAACATGGCTTCTTTTCCTATTTGGATACCCCTGATTTCCTTCTCTTGTCTGATTGCTCTAGGTAGGACTTCAAACACTAGGCTGAACAAGAAGGGTGAGAATAGGCAGCCTTGTCTTATTCCAGTTTTCAGGGGAAATCCTTCAAATTTCTGTCTGTTTAGCAATATGTTGGCTGTGGGTTTATCATAGACGGCTCTTACTACTTTGAAGTATGTTCCCTCTGTGCCTATGTGTTCGAGTGTTTTTTTTTTATCAAGAAGGGATGCTGGATTTTATCAAAGCTTTTTTAACATCAAATGATATAATCATGTGGTTTTTGTTTTTACATCTGTTGATGTATTTAATTAAATCCATGATCTTATGGATGTTGAAACAGTCCTTGATCCCAGGAATGGAGCCTACTTGGTCGTGGTGGATGATTTTTGGGAGGTATTATTGAATCCAATTTACTAGACTCTTGTTGAGAATTTTTGCATCTATGTTCATCAAGGACATTGGCCTGTAGTTCCCGTTCTTTGTTGGATCTTTACCTAGTTTGGCTATCAGTGTGATGTTAGCATCATTAAATGATTTGGAGAGAGTTCTTTCTCAATTGCCTGGAATACTTTCAATAGGATTGTTATCAGCTTCTCCTTGTATGTTTTGTAGAATTCCACTGGAAATTCTTCTGGTTCAGGGCTTTTTTTGTTTTTTTGGTAGGTAGTTTTCTTACGACATAGTCGATTTCCTGGATTATTATTGGTCAATATAGGATCTCAATTTCTTTTTGTTTGAACTTTAGGAGGTTGTGTTATGTTTGAAAATTCTCCATTTCATCTGGGTTATCAAGTTTGTTTCCATACAGGTGTACAAAGTAATCTCTGATAATCTTTTGTATTTCTTTGCGGTCAGTTGTGACTTGATCTTTTGCATTTCTGACTGTGTTTATTTGGACTTTTTCTCTCTTCTTGGTCATTCTGGCTAGTGGTTCATCAATCTTATTTATCATTTCAAAGAACCAGCTTTTTGTTTCATTTTTTTTCTGTGATATTTTTGTCTTCTATGTCCCCTATTTCAGCTTTTAGTCTGATGATCTGGATTCTTCTGCTGAAGTTAGGGTTTTAGTGGTCTTGCCTTTCCAGCTTTCTTAGGTGACATGTTTGGCTGTCAACTTTTTCTCTTTCTATTTTCTTGATGTGTGTCCGAAGAGATAAATTCCCGTGTTAGTACTGTTTTGAGGGCATCCCAGAGGTTTTGGTAAAATGTTTCTTCATTTTCATGTTTCCAGGAATCTTTTTTTTTCAAAGAAAGAAAAGTATATTTAAAAGTAAATTAGAGAAAGAGAAGGGAGAAATAAAATTCACCTCCCCAAGGTGGGGGAGGGGGCCAAAGCTAGGAAGCATGGTGACAACCATAGCTCAAAGAGCATATGGCCACACCAGAGTCTAGCAAGTCAGTGGCCACTGGCTGCTTATGGTCGAGCCCTTTTAACCATTCCCCTTGATGGGGGAATATCATTAAGGTGATTGGGTGGTGGTCTGCTTTTAATTTATGCTTTGACTTCTGTGTTGACCTAGGAGTTGTTCAGCATCATGCTGTTTAGTGTATATGTCTTTGTGGGTTTTGGTGGAATTTTGTTGGTGGTGATATTGTTTTTATTCCACTGTGGTCTGAGAAAGTGCATGGCAGTATTTCAATCTTATGAAATTTGTTTATGCTTGATTTATGGCCAAGGATGTGGCCCATGTTGGAGTGCATTTCATGTGATAATATATAGAATGTATATTCTGTGGTTGTTGGCTGGAGTGTTTTGTAGGTATCTACTTAGTCCATTTTGTCAAGTGTCAAGTCGAGTTTGTGGATCTCTTTGTGGATTTTTTGCCTCAATGATCTATCTAGGGTTGTTAGTGGGGTACTTAAGTCCCCAGGTATGATAGAGTTAGAGCCAATATTTTTTTTAGTTTACTTAGTAGCTGCTTTATAAAAGTTAATGTTCCTGTATTGGGTGCATATATATTTGGGATGGATACTTCTTGTTGATGCATTGAACCTTTTATCATTATGTAGTGTCCTTTTTGTATAAATTTTTGATAGTAGAGGTTGTTTTGTGTGATATTAAGATCACGACTCCTGCCTTCTTTTGTGGTCTGTTCACCTGAACATTTGTTTTCCATCCGCGAACCTTGAGTCTGTGAGTATTTTGTTGTGAGATGTGTTTCCTGGAGGCAGCAAATTACTAGGTCATGTGGTTTTTTTCCAGATTGTCTTTTCAGCATTGCATTTAGTCCATTCATGTTCAGGCTCATTATTGAAATATGTGAACTTGTCCCTGACATAATGCCTTTATAAGACTGTTTTGCCTTTGTTTAGCTTTTGTCTTCATATATGTGTGTGTTTTCATTTTTGCAGGTATGTTGTGTGTTCTGCTGCTTCTGTTTGTGATCTTTTTGATGTATATGGTTTTTCTTTTGTTTCTTTTTTCTTCTGTGTATATCAGCTTTTTAAGCTTCTTCTGTAGAGTTGGGCTCAAAGCAGCATATTCTCTTAGGGATTGATGTCTGAGAAGGATTTTTATTCTCCAACACTAATGAAGCTTAGCTTGGATGGGTAGGAAACTCTTGGTTGAAATTGTTTATCTTTGATAACATTAAAGATTGGGATCCAATTCCTTCTGGCCTGTAGTGTTTCTGCAGATAAGTCTGTAGCAATTCTGGTTGGTCTCCCCTGGTAAGTAGTCTGAACTTTTCCTCTTGCTGCCTTCAGGATTTTTTTCTTTTATAACTACTTTGTGTAGGCAAATTATTATGTGTCTAGGGGTGTGTCTTCTAAGATATCTTCCAGGGTTTCTCTGGATTGCTTGTGCTTGTATAGTCATCTTCCTGTCCAGATGAGGGAAATTTTCTTGAATGACCTCATGGAATGTTTGTTTCAATGTGTTTTGCATTTCTCTTTCTATTTCAGGTATTCTGATCAGACATAGGTTTGGTTTCTTGATAAAATCACACGTCTTAGAGAGTTTCCTCTTCCTTCTTAAGTTTTTTTCTATACTTTTAATAAATAGGGTTAATTCCATATTTTGGTCTTTCAGCTCTGAGAGTCTTTCTTCTGCTTGGTCATTTCTGCTTCCCAAGTTTGTCAGTTTGTTGCTATTTCTTGGATGGAGTTCTTTATTTCTGTTATTTCTAAGTAAGCTTTCTTGAGCTTGTCTAACTCCACTGCAATTTCATTTAGTTTTAGTCTTTGCAATTTTTGATTTTTATTTACTCTATCCAACAATTCTCTGATCTCTGTAACTACCTTCTGGGTACTGCCTTTCTGGGAGATAGCCATTGTTTGTGCCCCCCAGTAGCTGTTCTTTCTAGCACTGACTCTTTTCTGGGACTCCAATGGTCATTGGCAGCTTTTTATTGGTTTTTCATCATTAGTAGAAGTTCTCCTCCTATCTTTTCCTTAATTCTGTTGCTTAGTGGAAAATGGAGAAGGAGTCACTTCTGACATTGGCTCTACCTTTTGTCTTTCCTTGAACTGCATCTCCGAGTTTGTTCAATCATGATGTAGGGCTGGGGGTGGGCATTGTGCTTTCTCTTTACAGTTTTGAGCGCTTACTAGGGGGTGAGGCTGCTGTAAGTATTCTGAAACTATTGACAAGCCATAATGTTTGCTATCTGGTGAATGGACCAGCTGAGACTTTCTCTTCATCTCTGCTCAATGTGACCTTACAGTGAGTATGCTTGTATAGTCCCTGAGTCCAAAACAGGGCATAAGAGCAAAAAGGGAGAAAAATGAGAAAGGAGGAGAATGAGAGAAAAAAAGGAAAGAAAAATAGAAAAAGAAAGAAAAAAGACAAAGAACAAAGAAAGAGAAGTAAAAGAAGGAAAAAAAGAAAAACAACCAACAAATAAGACAACCAAATCAGATAATCAAACAAACAAACCAATACTCCCCCCAAAATGAAAACTGATAAAGAGTTCTCAGCTTTAGTATGTCTCTTTGAGCGGGATCTCCCTCTTGTGATGTATTCTGTGACTGCAGGGCTGTTACTGCAAGTTCCTTATTTGCTGTTGGAAATTAAACTCAAGTCATTCTACTAAAAAGTTACCTGCACACGTCTGTTTGTGTCAGCTGTATTCACAATAACAAAAACATGGAACCAACCATGCTGCCCATCGAAGCTGGACTGGCTTAAAAAAATCTGATACATATACACAGTAGAATATTATGCAAGCACAAAGAAGGACAAACATATGAACTTCACAGCCACTTGGATAGATTTAGAGTTTATCATACTCAGTGATCTATCACAGAAACAAAGAACAGAGTACCATATGTTCTCACTCATAAGCAAACCTTGAACAATTATCATAATACTATTAGAAAGGGATTGGCAGTAGTGGGAAACTGCCAGGGGATGGGGGGTGGGATTGGCAGTTGAGGAAAACTGCCAGGGGAGGGAAGGGCATACCTCATCAACAGGGGTACTTGCATAATGAGCATTTGTATGTACCCCTGAATTGTACCCCACATCTTTAAAATAAATTTTAAAATGAAAGAAAAAAAAAAGAATCTTCACCCCTGCTGCCTGAAATTGGTAGCTGTTGCATGCCCATGTGAGGGAAAAGGATTGAAATAACTTGACACAGCATCTTTCGAGATCTCACCCCCTTCCTTCCTCTCCTAACTTTGTCACAGCTTCCAGGACATCCCGTTCACAGCAGGGGAATGAGACCTTCTGTCTCTGCTCTACCCTCCAGATCTCTTTCACTTATTGCTAGGAGTCAGAAGGAGTCAGGCACACCAGGCTCCTTCTTGGGCAGCTCTGCTGTCTGCATCTATCATCCAGCAGCTGGCTCAGAATGGAGGGTGGATCATCTGGGGTTTTGCATCTGCTGTTACCCACCGGGGCTTGTGCAATGGGGGCAATGTTCTCTGAGGCTGCAAAGAGCAGCCCCTACATAACACTGAGATAGTGTCTGGTCTCAAGATGCAGTTCTGCTATTCCGCAGAGGCTGCCCTGGAGCACTTTTCTGCCCAATGGCATTAGAGAGTCTGGTCAGTTTCTCTGCCGGCTCCTGTCCCTATCACCAATGGGGTCCACAGCTCCCTCTCTAGCAGTTACCAGAGTCTCCAGATCTCAGGACCTGGTGGCAAGGCTCTGGAGCCCAGTCCAGTCTCAGGGTGGCTTCTCCCTGTGTTTTCTTGGGACTCTGCCTCAGGCTCCCTTGCTGCAGTCCCTCTGTGACCCTTGCTACCAGCATTCAGCCTGGTGCTGTGGTGTTTGGGGCCGCAATCACTCCAGCTGTTCTTCCCAGGAAAAGCTCTGCTGATTTTAGAAAATTGTGCTCAGCTTCTGCTCTGGGGGAAGTGCTAGTGTCCAAACAGAGCAGCTGGGGCACCAGTGACTCCACCAGGAGTTCCCTGACCACTTGCTCTCAAGTCCCCACTCAGTCAGCCTCTCACACCCCCACTTACACAGAGAAACACACACAGAATTATCCATAAAAATCACTCACACACACAGGACCTCATGCAGTCCAGCTGGTTATGCCACCATCTTCCCGGGAATCCCAGTGATTTTAAAATATTCTCTAATTTGCTTTTTTGGTGTTGTCATTTTAACAAAAAGAGGAAATAAAAATTGAGATTTTAAAATCATAATTTAAAAATATCAGCACAACTATCTGTTCATCCAAAACATAATTTTAGTTCCTATATCACTGCAAGAGAGGGGAAAAAATGTCGTTCCTGCTCTCAAGTCTATTAATAGTTTACCAGGAAAGATAATGAAACATTGACTTGAGAATAAAGTAAAATGTAATAAACTCCACAACAGTTGTGCATAGAATAGGTCTATTCTAAAGAATAATTATTGAAAATTGGTTAATTATTTCACACAAGAATAATGAAACATAAATCACTACCTTCTATACATCTGTTTAATTGTATATTTGATTACACCTCTGTTACATCACAGTTTAGATGAGAGAAAATATAATATGGAAGCAGGGGTGACCACAGAGATGGGCTCAAAACACAGACTTTGAAGGCAGAGAACTTCATTGGAGTTTTGGTAGCACCACTTGTTTTGGGAATCTTTATCAAGGTATTTGAGTTAAATGAATTGCTCCCTACTCATTCCTCTGGACCTGCGCCAGGATTGCCTGATCTTGTGTGTAAACCTCCAGCTGGGTGTCTCCTTTGTAGGGACTGCTCAACAAGTGTTGATTTAACACCTTCTGTCGTTAGAATCCTAATTTGTCTCCCTTCAAAAGCATCAAAACAACCCGTTTCATATTCACTCCAGACTCCACGTCAAAGTCCAGACAGGTAAACGAAAACTGTCAGGGCGTTTTTGAGAAACTTGAGTACATTCCACATAAGTCCTTCTGGAATGCTTGCATCTTAGCCAAAAGCTGTTTGGTGTCCACCTGCTCCCCTACAGCGCTCAGTCTAATGAATGGTTTGTCATAACACCTTTTGTAGCTCATTTAGGAGAGTCTGTCTTCTGCTGTCTTGAGAAATGCTAGTAAGGGATCAGATCTTCTGTCTCTCTTTTCTTTTTAGAAATAAAGGGCTAAAAGAAGGAGAAAAGTAAAATAGATTCCTTAACGTCTGTGTAGACTTGAACACGTGTGGCAGTTTAAAACTTTGTAGAAAGACTTTAAATTAAAGAATCTATAGAGAAAATGACATAAACTCTAAATGGACAGCTAAAAGCCACAGAACATCACTCACAGCCAAGAGGAAACCCCAAGATATTCCTTCCCATCCTCACCTCTACCTCCCACAAAATGAACCACTATGATTGCGATGGAAGCCACTTGTTCTTTATACACTTACTAACGAAGTATATATCCATATTGCCTTGATTTTTCCAATTTGGGGAATTTGTATAAATAAATCTTGCATTATGCATTATTTTGTATCTGGATTCTTTAATTCAACACAATGTTTTTGAGATTTGTTTGTGTTGTGTGTAACCATAATTAATACATATTATTCTTTTTTTCTTAGATACAAGGTCTGATTTTGGAATGTACTGTCACATTCATAGTTCACTACAGCCTCAAATTCCTGGATTTAAGCAATCATCTTGCCTCAGCTTTGCAAGTAACTGGAACTTGGTGCATTCCACCACACCTAGCTAATTTAAAAAAAAATTAGAATCAGGCTGGTCTCGAACTCCTGGCCTCTAGATATGTGCAATGTGATAGTTATGTGTGTGGCAAATATTTTCTAATCAACGGCTTGAATTTTAGTTATCTGAGTAATCATTCCTGATAAAAAAAATTAAATTATTATTTCAATTTCTTTTTTCTCTTATAATTATGTCTTTGTGTTCTATTTTTCCTTACTTTGAGGTCATTGAAATAATAAGTACCAAATCATTTTTTTCTAAAAGCTTTAATTAATAATTAAAGCTTTTTAAAAAAGAATCAGGTAGATTTTTAAGACTGAAACATAAGTGTCATCATTTGTAAGGAGGAGAGTAACATGCTTTAACAAGCAGAAACGCTATCCAGCAGACATTGCAGCAATTTCTTTAAATTGATGTGCTCTTTTTTACATTAAAAAAAAAAAATCCACCTGAAACTTATTTGGGATGTCATGTCAAAGACAAGTCAATTTTCATTGTTTTTCGTATGGGCATCCAGTTATCCTAGAACCACATATTAGGAAGTCTTTCCCCACTGCTTTGAAGTGCTCCTTTTGTTAAAAAGTCAAATATTTTCACATGTGTTGTGTTTATTGACTATTCTGTTTCATTGATTTATTTGTTTTTATAATTAGATTAGTCTTGGTAGTCTATATAAAGAGTCATTGCATTGTGTTGTTTAATCTTATCTAAATACTTTAAATTTTCTGGTTTGTAACCCAATATATAATCAATTTTTCTCATGTTTCTTGTGACCTTGAAAATAACTTGTATTATGCAATCATTGGATGCTATGATCTGCATAGGTCTGTTTAACCAATTTGGTAAATCTTGTTGCCAAAACTCTCTATATTCTAACTGATTCGTTTGTGATAATTCTAGCAGATACTGATATTTTAAAAAATGTATTGTGTCTTTGTCTATTTCTTGTCAATTTTTATTTATTATTTTGAAGCTACATCTGTGAGTGCTTATAAATTCAGAATGGTTTACATATTCTGTTTCATTAACCTCCAATCATTCCAAAATATCTCTATCTTTAATAATATATTTTATCTTAAAGTAAACTTTGATAGGACTATAGTTACATCGACTCCTTTTTGTTAAGATTTAAGTTTTATCATTTTCTCTCACTGTTCAGAGCTTTTAGTGGCATCAGAAAGTAAAAGCCAAGTTCCTTATCCGACCCTGCTCTTCCCTGTCTCTCTGAACTCCCACCACCTTATTCTGATGCTCTGCCCTCCACGCTGGCCCCTTGCAGCTTTTCACATAGTTCACAAGCTCCCGCATCAGGGCATTTGTGCTTGCAATTCTTTCTGGCTGCAACCCTCTCCTCACGTATCTGCATCACTCATTCTCTTACTTTCTTTAAGGCTGAACTTAAAAGTTCCCGTGAGGGTGAGCCTTTCTTTACCACATCCGACTTTCCCATCTCCAGCATTGGACTGCATTCTTTTACATAGCACCTAACACTTAAAAAGGCTGTTCAAAAATGCACTGATTTGTCCAGTGTCACCTTTCTACCTCATTAAAATGGAAGTTTCATATGGCAGTGACTTCATTTCCATTAGAGCAGAAATTTGTTTTGTTGTTGTTGTTATTTTATCTTTTTTATTTTAATTTTATTTTAATTTAATTATCTTTTTAATACACCTGTATCCACAGAATGTAGCACTCTCAAGTACTTCTTTAATGAATGAATGAGAGGGGTCCCTTCATTATTCATGTATGCATATATATAGCAGCAATTAAATATAAGTCAGTATACCCAGAAGAACTCAAATCACTCTACAAAAAATACACCTGCACACACATATTTTTTGCAGCACTATTCACAATAGCAAAAACATGGAACCAACTGTGCTGCCCTTCGAAGCTGGACTGGTTAACAAAAATGTGGTACATGTACTTGATGGAATATTACACAACCATAAAGAAGGACAAACTTATGGACTTCACAGCAACCTGGATGGGTTTACTCTGCCACACTCAGTGATCTATCACAAAAACAAAGAACTGAGTACCACATGTTCTCACTCATAATCAGATCCTGAACATTTACTATAATAGTATAAGAAAGGGATAAGCAGTAGTGGGATACTGCCGGGGGTGGCGGGGGGGGGGGCGGAGAAGGAGGGACACACTTCATCAATAAGGGTACCAGATCTCAAACCAGGTGAACTGGGGACCAAATTGAGGCCCAAACATTACCTGTACATTGACCACTTATATACCTAATCCTGAACTGTACACCATATCTTTAAAATTTAAAAAAAGGACAGCTAAAAATAAACTCATCAGCACATTAAATTTGTAAAATTTTGCTATGTTTTACAAAATCCAAGTGTCTTTCAATAGTACCATACACATTTTGTCAGACAGCAAACACCTAAAATCAAGTAATTTAAATTACTTATAGCATAAACCTGCAAATTGCTCTTACCCACAGCATCAGCCTGCAAGTAGCTATTCCGTTGCTTATTTTAGTTATTTGTTGTCTCGATATGTTCATCTAATACACAATTACACATTAATAATTTAATCATATTCCCAATATGTCATTTATATAGCATTGTGCTTTCAGAAAGGAACAAAAATACAAGCCAGTCCAGATATGACACTTTCTTCTATATTTTTAAAAAATCTCTAGAGACAAGGTTTCTATGAATACCTTCAGTGTACCAAACTCTCAGCTTTAACAGCTCCTAGTATCAAACTTTCTTCCAAGTTTCTAACCAAAATCCTATTTGAAGTTCAGGGTTCATTAGGTCAACAGCTTGTGATGGAACAGGCCCATTAAATTTGACTTTTGGTTAAGTTAAAGCTTATGAATGTGTCCTAGCTAAATAACGTAATTATGGCTGTGAACTGAAGCCAAGAAGTCTGCCATCTACTTCACAATGAGTCTTAAATGAAAAAATAAAAAGAAAGCTACCCTTTGTGTAAAATCACCTTGAAAAGGAAAAAACACTAAGGAAAAGAGATTGCTGTGTAGTAAAAGGGTTTTCATCAAATGGAAGGGGATTAAGGCAAGCTGGTTGGTTGGCTAACACAGTGGAAAATGTAGGGTGTAGACCAGCTGGGGAATTTTGAGAATTTTGGGGGTCATGGCAACAACATGGAATTTTCCATGAGAAAAATCTGAGGGACACCCAGGAGCCTGTTTGGTGAGACTACTGGCATGCGCAGGATATAGCTCTGAATGAGAAAGTGAAATCAATTAATCCCCCAGGATAGAGTGGTACAACATTCCTGAAATCATGATGGGCAGGCAGGAATGCCATCTGCTAAGAGATAGACACTGGGGAGGGCAGATCTTCTTGCAAGAAATAAGTTCTGTTGTTAACCAGCCAAATGATCTCTGCGCCTTTAGATGTCCTTGAAGAGCCAGGTTGTTTCTGAAGAGACACTGTCCCTTCTCCTCCTACCTCCTGCTAATAGAGATCATTAATGTATGTCTCATTCTAATAAGACGCAAATAAAAATAATGTACCTGATTTCATTTTTGTGGCTCTCTCTCATGTTGTCAAGGAACTTACAAGTAAAATATAACCTATTTTTTTATTTGTCATTTTTCCTCTGAGGAGTCATTTCCTGGTCTCACGCAGTCATTGTTGTTGCTTATCTCTGTAATTTCTCCAACACGTTTACATAAGGCATCTGTTCCAGGGCCCAAAGCAGATCATAGTACACTAATAAAATCTGGCTTGAAGAAGAATACAAAAAGGTGATCTCCTCTTGCGTTGTGCTTATTTTGTGCCTTCACTTCGAAAGTGACTTTGAGTGTGCTGACTCATGCTTATTTTGACTTCACACTGACACAGAATGACACTTGCAAACTCTTCACACCAGCACCTTTTAAAAATTATTTTAATACTATTAAAAAGCAAAATATTTTGAAAAACCATGTTTAATGGACAGGGTAGGGGAAACTCTACTTTCATTAAATGATTATTTTGCAACTTTAAAAATTCAATTACATCAAAATATTACTAATCCATAGCCATGATACATTTATATTATTTTCCCAATAAATTGTGTGTTTTAATTGTTGTATTGTGAAATTTTTATTAGACTTTTGAAATATCAAAAATAACTTAATTGGGACAAACAGAAATTGAAGAACGTTGTACAAAATGCCTAACCATTACTCTTCAAAACTGTCAAGTCATGAAAGACAAAGGAAGACTGAGAAATTGTCACAATGCTTAGTAGAGTAAGGAGACAGAATAAACACAACTTGGTATCCTTTATTGAATCTTGAAACAGAACATGACAGAAAAAAACTGGGGAAACCTGAGTAGAATCTGTGGTTTAGTTAATAGTATTCTTACTGATGTTAATTTCTTAGTTTTGAAAAATGTACCATAGTCATATATGATGGTAATATTAGAGGAAGCTGCATAAAATATACAAGAATTCTATTTATAAATCTAAAATTATTCCAAAATATAAAAATAATAAGGGCTTCACCTTGGCAAACAGTCTACTATATTGGGTCTTTTAAATCAGTCTTATCTTTGTGTGATTGTTAATGTAATAGCAGAAAGATAAAGTAGTATTGAAAATACTAAATCTATTTTTCCTAATTATACATTATCAGGTTGATTCTATAATATTGAGTGCGTAAATAGAAACGCTTATGCTTGCTGGCTTATGTTTAACTTACTCTTTAATAGAAATAACTATGGTAATATGAGAGAAAATTGCAGTCAGTGAGTTTGTGTGTTTTCACAAATCTTGTAAGGCTTCATTTAACATCATGATTGTTCCTGAGCTATGAACACTAAAATGACAAGAGGTACAGGGAATAGCATTCTTCTATACAAAAAGATGACATCCATATTCCAGAGAGGTGACTTTCAATTCTATTTAAGGTGAGCTTTCTTACTTCAGCCATCTATTAGTGAAAAAGTGAGACAAATATTGATCATCTATATACACCACACTGTGCAGATAATATTTATCTGTTGCCAATCTCTCAAATTCTACTCAGATTCATATAACTGTGTTTTTGCTTCTACAGTATTACTGCCACTACAACTATCATAACCAGCACTATCTCACCATCTCTGCTTGATTAAAAAAAAAAGAATAGTATCTAAAAGTATCTTAGCTAGGGCTACCACAACAAAATACCATACTCTGAGTGGTTTGAACCACATACATTTCTTATCTCACAGTCTCACAGTTTGTAAGCTATAGGTTTGAGGTCAGAGTGCCAGCATAGTCAGGTTCCAGTGAGGACTCTCTTCCAGACTTGCAGACAGCTGCCTTCCTCATTGTGTATTTATATGACTTCTTAGTGAACAAGCAGAACAAGAGAAAAATTAAGCTCTCTGGTGTCTCTTCTTATAAAAGCAACTAATCTCATCATCAAGGCCCAACCCTCATGACCCCATCTAACCCTAATTACCTCTCTCAAACCCATCTCCAAATATTATCATAATGAGAGTCAAGGCTTCAATATATGAATTCTCTAAGGACACAGTTCAGTCCATAGCAGTACCCAGAACCCAAAATTTCAGATAATAGTACTTTTCAAACACACATGCTGGATGTTTTCTGCAGGCTATCTCGTATAATCCTCAAAGAGCAACTACCTGAGATAAGTTGACCTTAATTCATAGATGAGGAATTTAAGTCTCACAAAAGTTAAAATAACTTCTGCAAGGCAAGGCATTTAATGAATAGTAGAACCGGCAACAAAAATCAAATTGTTCTGATTTAAAAACTATGTTTGTCCTGGAGCAGTGGCTCACATCTTAATCTGAGCACTTTGGGAAGTGGGAGGATTGCTTGAGCCAAGGAATTTGTGACCAACCTGGGCAACATAGTAAAATTTCATCTCTACAAAAAATAAAAATATCTGGGTGTGGTGGTACACACTTGTAGTTCCAGCCACTTGAGAGGCTGAGGCAGAAGGATCGCCTGAGTCCACAAAGGTAGAGGCTGTGGTGAGCCACGAATTTCACTGCATTCCAGACTGGGCAACAGAGTAAGAGTCTACCAAAAGAAAAAAAATTATATTTTTAGGCATTACAATGTAATACTCTGAATTCTAATACACAGATGTGAGTTATGTTAGAGTCTGAGTGAAGTGGTTTATCCTGTGCAAAAATTACTTCATGCTATATTGTGGAGAGAGCAATTTTAGGAAGGCAGTAAATTTAATAAATTTTTCTTCAACTGTGTATTGGCAAATGTAAATATAAAGAGCTATATTGCTTAACAATACCCAAACCGCTGTGAAATTAGCTAGAACTCATATTTGTAGTCAATGGAATATTTAAACAGACTTGGCTATTGAGATTATGCATAACATGATTCCCATAATTATGGGAATCACTTGAAACCTTTAAAAACATATTGGTGCAAGCAATAATTTTTATAATATATGTTAATATCCATAACGGTTATGGATGTGCTCAACAAGATCGTTCTTGCTAAGAGCATTTTATCTGTTTTGTCTTAAACTACTTTGTATTTAGTTACTCCCCTGTATGCACTGTGGCATGAGCTTTATGTACCTAATTTCTTTTTACTGCCACAATGGTCCTTTGATATAGGCATTATTCCCCAAGCTAATTTAAGAATAAAACTCAGAAGGCTTAAATCACTTGCCCAAAGTTATGTGCTCCAACAAGAGGCTAAACTGGAATTTCAACTCCAGTCTTTAGTTTCACAGTCTATGTTTGGAAGATCATTAATTAGTATATTTTCTAAAATTTCTGAAATAGTGCCCTAATTCTTCTGAATGAAGAACATTTGCACCTGAATATTCTGAATATGAATATTTGTTAGAATTTTGTGTCATTAGGAAAAAAGTGTACATGTGTATAGCTTTGTCATATGCAGCAAATTTCACCTACTCTATAAGAAAAAGGAGCCTGAGTAAATGAACTGACTCTGGTGGAGAATTTTTTGTGCGCTAGAAAGAAAACTTTCTGTGCCCATCTTGAAAATTCTCCCTGTGTTTCATGAGGTTCCCTTCTTTATTAGTTGAGACACTAAATAACTTGTATAAGGTTGCATAGTTAGCTAGTCAGAGGCATAACCATACTGTAAAGTCAAGTCTGTCTGATTCCAATGCTGTATTAATTTTCTACAATACCAAACTATCTCTTTTTATATATGTGTATTTGCATTTTCTAAATCAGTTTCCATTTGCAATGTAAAGACTCATTTTTAAGGTTAAAAGCAGAATTCAACAACACTAAATAAGTCCATGTAGAATCGAGCTAATTAAAGGTAAACAAGCTATATGCTGATATCATATTCTATTCATTATTATTTTAAATATTGTTATATTTGGGGGATGGAAATGATTAAGGGACCAACAAATAAAGAGCTACAACACAATGTGCTAAACACCAGTGTACACAAAGAACAGCAGGGTTCCTGAAGGAGTAGTCTAGCTCCTAATTTCCAGGTGCACAATTAGGAATCATTTGATGGGAAAGGTGTATATGATCCAGGTAGAGGCAGAGGGGCACATTCACATGTGCAGAAAATTCAAGGTTGTCCTTTTTATGCTTTTCAAGGTTACTGGAAAAAATCTAAAAACTACAGCACGAGTGAAGTCGAAATGTGTGTTTGTATTGTTATCCTGCTTTTATAATGAGAGGTCTTTATGTGATTGTTCTATGAGTACCTTTTATAGACTGTCTTCTAGTAAATAAAAGATAATGCACACTTCAAAGGAGTTATATTATCTGGTCTATATTTGCAAAGTGCATAGTATGACAAATTCGCAATTTTTAAATTTTCATTTTTAGAAACAGAGTCTCACTTTGTCTCCAAGGCTAAGGGAAATTCCAGAAATCCTGGGTTCCATGGATTCTCCTGCCTCAGCCTCTCAGAGTGCTGGGATTATAGACAGGTGTGAGCCACCCCACTGGGCCCCAAATTTGCAATTTAAATGACAATGTAGAAGAAAACTATAGTGATCTAAATTTCTGATGTTTCCCTCTGTGATCTCTTCATGGGTGCAGAGAAATTATTCGTCAACAAAAAATATGCTAAATTTCGTAATTTAAGACATGTGGCCAATATGCATTGTTAGACTTTTCAATCACTGAAAAGAAAGACTCATTTTATTACATTGTTTTCAAGCATACCTGTGGGGAGGGAGTGTGATATGGTGTGAATCAGGTGACAAGCAATCTAAAGGTTCAATATTAATTAGTATTGTAAATTAAAGACAAGATCCAGAAATGTTAGTGTAATTAGCCAGTCCTGTTTTTTATTAACTAAAGCTTAAAAGTCAGACAGATGTGTGTTCAAATCCTGACATCGTCATTCACTTTATCTTAAAATGAAGATAATACCTAATTTATCCAGACCTCACTTTGATGATTGAATGTTTATACAAATTTTGAAATTTGTGGTACATAAGTATTTAATAAATACTAGTCACCATGAAAGTATAAAAGAGTGACACCAATGCCACCATTATTAAAACATTTTTGTTGTTTTCTAAGTTAGTACATAAGCAACTATTTTTTAAAAATCTAAAATCCTACAAAATAACTTAATTTGTAAATGTGATATTTTTTCAAAGATAGGAAATTGAGCATTATGTAAGTGCTTCACTTAACCTTATTAAGCTGCCATTTGTACTAGCATGAAATATGGAGAATCATCTGTTACTAGGATGGTAAGAATAAGTATTTTACATGGTGTTGGCATCCAGATAATTTAGTAATATTAAACACTGTTAAAACCAGCATACTGAAAACCTCATAACAATCTTTTCACAAAAATTATTTTATATAAAATATTGTATCTTTAAAATTTGCAATAATTTTAATTAAGAACATGCTTGTCACTCAAAAATGAAGCTATTCTCTGTGAAATAAGTGCAGTTAAAAATATATTCCAAATGGATTAATTGAATAAATAAACTCCTAATGCTGATAAACTCATGTAAAAAGATACATAATGGGATTTTTGTATTTGCTTTCAGATTTTCAGACGATGCTGGTTGGTTTTCAAGAAGGCTTCTAGCAAAGGACCTAGGAGGTTAGAAAAATTTCCCGATGAAAAGGCAGCTTATTTCAGAAACTTTCACAAGGTAAGTCCCAGTCCTAGGAGTCCCTGGGGAATAACTGGACTCTTGACAACTTGTGGAGATATTTATTTGATAGAGGAAATCTGCAGAGGCAAAAATTCATGGCCAAGATAAAATGCCCTGTTCTGATAAAATGCAAAAGTTATTTTTCTCTTTATTTTAATCATCTTTTGTAAATGCCAGTGATATCTCTGCAAAATGAAATACTCATTTTTATTGCTGCTTTGTAAAATGAAATGACTCATAACTCAACCAGATCATTTTCCAAGGTGCTGAGTAGGCATTTTCCCTTTGCTCAGGTTAATTGTGCATTTGTTACTCTGATTTAAATTCTGGGCAATATTTAGGGATAAAAATTTTGAGACTGACTTTAAAAGTGCTAATGCTATTGTTAGTGTATATTGCAATTGCTGTCAGCTCCTTAACGAGGTAATGATTGTCAAATATGCTGATGTGTAGGGATATCATAAATACTAGGAATGAAATATCAATTTCCTAAAAATTAAAATAATGTAAAGCTAATACAAAAAGGGTGCTAAATATGCTGCCTAAAGTTATCTTTGGTGATAGTGTCAAAACAGTTATGTATGCTATAGTTATACAGAGGATACATGATCAGAACTCAAGAATTGTATTGGCTATTGGGAGAATGTCTGAACAACCTCAGTAAAGATTCTAATTTCTAATTAGTCATAATATGGAGTAAATTACCTTGGATAATGTAATGAATTTGTGGTATTTTATTTTATATGATATACAGTTCTAATTTCTCCTTTTAATTAAAAATAGATTATTTGACAGTAATGTGCTAGCTAATCTTATTATAAAATTAACAGCAATCACTTATATTATCTGGATAAGACAGCTTAAATTGTGAGTTTCTATAACTTCTATGAGTTATTTTGCAAATTAATGTAGACTTACTGCCAGAAAATGCAAGTTCAAGTTTCCGCCCAGTCACTTACTTCTAGCTCATGAGTGTTTGGTTTCTCATGAGTAGATGAATTTCTTTTTTTTTTTTTTTTGAGTTGGAGTCTCACTCAGTCGCCCAGACTGGAGTGCAGTGGCTGCTACCGGCCACCGCAGCCTCGACCTGCTGGGCTCCGGCGATCCTTCTGCCTCGGCCTTCCAAGTAGCTGGAACTACAGGCGCGCGCTACCACGCCCGGCTGATTTTTTGATTTATTGTAGAGATGAGGTCTCGCTTGCCCAGGCGGGTCTCGAACCCTCAGGCTCAGGCAATCCACTCACCTCAGCCTCCCAAGGCGCGGGATTACAGGCTGAGCCACCGAGCCCGGCTGATGAATTTCAAATATTACATATCTCTGAAGATTATTTGAGATATGGTGTAATCAATCAGCCAGCATAATACTTCCTGTTTTAATTATATGCAAAAATGTTTAAATTCTAAAAGCTTACTGATATTTTTGTATTATGACTACAATTATGATTTTGGCAATAATGTTAAACCTGACTTAATGAGGAACTGCCAGATCATAAAATGTGATTCCATGACATTTAGTTTGTGAGTAAAATTTTGATGGGCTGAGCATATTTTATGCTCTGTGGATTCCTGGTCAAAGTCCCTGCCTGCTGGTCAATGACATGCAGCCGCGGCTCTGCAGCCAGTACCCTTGGGTTCATTTTTTTATACCTACATATAAAACAGGACAATCCTCAAAAAGAGTATCTTTGGGCCCAGTCGTCTTTTATCTGAAAAACAGATACACTTTAGCATTCTAACTACCTATAAATATTGGTGGTTTGGACACAGATGTGTATGGGTGTCTGCTCTATAAGAAGTGCTCTGCTCCTGGTTAGGGATTGCCCTGAAAGAGGTTGCATTCTGGTGGAAAAGGCACAGACACAAAGATAACTTCAACTTAATATGACAAGCATAGCTGAAGAAGTATGCGTAGATTGCCATAGAAAGAGCATTTTGCCTAATTTGGAATTCAGGTAAAACTTCCCTGCAAAGATGGCATTTAAATGGCAGAACTAGTAGAGGTGATGTGTCAGCTAAATGAAGAGAAAAAATATCTAAAAGACATCTGAAACAGCCCTCCCTTTTCATTTTAGTTTTCTTACTATGCCCATTTTTTACCCTACAGTGACAACCACAAGCACTTTATGGCAGTCATCAGAGATCAAGAATATACTAATTTTTGTCTTGAAGACTGCCTCATAAAAAATCCTTGGTTTCCTCTGTGAGCAGTGCACTTCAAGGGCAAATTTTATTCCTTGAGCTATCCTATGGCCTATCGGAAAACCTGGTATGGAACTACAACTCAATAATATTCATTATACATGTGATTTATTGAGCACTTAATATGTATTAGGCATAATTTCGTGCCCTAAGGATACAGTATTGGAAAAGAAATGTGATACCATAGACTATCACTGACCTTACCCTCTTAGTAACATAAAGCAAACAATCCAAACATGTAATAGCCAGTGTATGTTTTTGAAAAAGGGAGATATAATACAGAATAGAGAACAACTATACACAGGAATAGGCTGGGACCCAACTAAAGCATGTATATGTATACTCAAAAAGAGTCAGCCCTAATAGATTAAAAAATATAGAAGCAGATCATTCTAAAAAGAAATTAAAAGAAAAAAAAAAACTTTTTCCAAGAATTGCTGTGGAAACAATTTGGTGTGCTCAAGTATCCAAAAGAAGACTGTTGTGGCTATAGTATAGGAGGAAAGTTCAGAAAAATTGAATTAAACTCTATTAGTGATGATGGTAGTCCTTGAAAGGGTTTGAAGCAGGAATCTGGCATGATGTGACTAATGTCTTAAAATACTACTTTGTGTCTCCACTTTCAGTCTGCAACAGTAATCCTCTAACAATAATATTGCCCCCCAAATAACATCCAAAAACTCTGGATAAAATACAAAAGCAAACAAGTACTTGAGTCTCTGAACAAAAACAATTATAATACTTTGTGGAGGAAAGTCAGATATTGAAATGAATAATCCACAGAGAGTATCTTCTTTCCTTTGGCTGCAACTTTACTCTAAGGGCAGCTGCAGTCACACCAGCAGCAATACTGGCCAGGGCAGTAGGATGACTAAAACTACTATACAAAGACTTGGCATTTTTCAGAAACCAGGTGAAATGACACTGGAGTAAGCTCAGCTGCCAGAGACTGAGGAAAAAAAATCTACAAAAAAGAAAGCCAAATAAGGGGAGCTGTTAAATGTGTTTGTAAACTCAGCACCAGACTGTGGCAGACACTTGAACCAGCTCTGACTCATATTCTAAATTATTAGATAGAAATTTTAAAATATTTATCATTCTTATGCTTTATGAAGTAAATGAAAATATGATCATGTTTAATTTTTTAAAAAATATTCTCAGCAAAGAAAAAAAAATTTAGTCCCAAATGGAAATTTTAGGACTACAAATAAGACATTGAAAATTAAAATTTCACTGAGTATGATTAATAGCAGGAAGAAAATAATAGAGGAAATAGTCAGTGAACTTGAAGACAGAGCAACAAAGATCATCCATATGAAAGAGAGAGAGAAAAAAAATTTTAAAAAGAGATTCAGGGACTTTTGGGACAATTTATGACATACGGATTGTTAGTATTCTCATTACAGAGAAAAAAAGAATAAGGCAGAAAAACATTTTTTTAAAATGACTGAAAACTTCCCTAATTTGATGAAAGAAATGAATTTACAGATTTAATTAGTTCAGTAAACTTCCAGCAGGTTGTTTTCAACCTGCTTCAAGAATCATGCCAAGTAGGTACATCATTAAGAATGAATAAAAATCAAAGAGAAAGAAAATCTTGAAAGCATCCAGAGAAAAATTACCCAGCACAATCTGGGACCACTGATTTGAAGGACAGTGAACTTATCAGAGACTTTAGAAGGCAGAAGAGACAGTGAAATGGCTTTGAAGTGATAAAAGAAAAATACATCTTCAACCAGAAATTCTGTACCCAGCAAAACTATACTTCAAAATAAGAGTGAGATAAAATTAATTTTTGGATGAAAAAATCTGAAGATAATTATTTCCTCCAGCTCTATACTCCAAAAATGTTAAAACAAGTTATTCAGGCAAATTATACCAGAGGGAAACTTGAAACTTCAGAAATAGTTAAAGAGAATCAATAATTATAAATATAAGGTAAATATAAAAGACTAGATTTGTAATTATGCATGTATATATGATTTATAATGTATGAAGAGGTAATACATGTAATAAATATAACAAAAAAGATGATGGGGTGAGCAAAATAGACTTACCATTAATACCATTGCAAGGTTTCTATGTTTTACATAAAGTGGTACATTGTTAAGTATAAGTAGATTGTGAAAAGTTAGAGTTTATTGTAATCTCTAGGGTAGCACATTTAAATCAACGTAAAAATATATAGCCTAAAATTTAATAACTTAATATGGAATTCCAAATAATGTTTTAAAATTTCAGAAGGAAATAGGAAAGGAGAAAAAACAACAACAACAATAAGCATATAGGAAAATGAAAACAAATTAAAAAAATAGTAGAGTTAAAGCTAATCACAACAGAGTGAGACTCCAACTAAAAAAAAAAAAGGAACCACAAAATTTTATGGACCTAATTACAGAATTTAAAAACACATGAAGCCACTTTGACAAACATAAAAGAAGAAATAAACAATTCCACAATCGATGTTGAAGATTGTAACCCATTTCTTTCTCACCAATTGATAGAATAGTTAGAAAAAAATATCAGGAACAACATAAGATTAGAATAACAAAAGCTACCACTTTGACTCAGTTAATAGTTTTATGCCAATACACCAAACAACGATAGAATTTACATTAAGTTTAAGCACACATAGTATGTTTGACAAAGTAGACCACAACCTGAAATAAAACAAGTCTTAATAAATTTAGAAGGATTGAAATCCCACAGAGTATGTTCTTTGACTATAAATTATTTAAATGAGAAACAAATTACAATGAATTATCTAGAAATCTTTAAACATTTGAAAATTAACCTATGTCAAAGAGCAGTATTCAAAGGGGCAAAGTAGAACTCACAGAGGCTATATTCTGAACTGTAAGATAAGAAAAATACAACACAATAAATCTTTCTTCATTGGTTCGGAGGTAAAAGGACATATTTTGCATATGATGTGTAAAAATTGATAGGATTTACTTATGGATTAAATGTTGGGTGTAAGTAAAGCATAGAACTCATGAGTGATTCATAGGTTTGGGCTTGAGCAACAGTGTTGAGGATGAAATTCATGGAGATGAAGAAACCTAGAAGAGCTGTTTTTCGATTTTAAAAAATTCTTTTACTTTATACATTTTTTTTTTTGAGTTGGAGTCTCACTCTGTCACTCAGACTGGAGTGTGGTGGCCTTTCCCGGCCACTGCAGCCTCGACCTGCTGGGCTCCGGTGATCCTTCCACCTCAGCCTTCCAAGTAGCTGGAACTACAGGCGCACGCTACCACACCCGGCTAATTTTTTATTTATTGTATAGATGAAGTCTCATCAAGTTGCCCAGGCGGGTCTCGAACCCGCGGGCTCAGGCAATCCACTCACCTTGGCCTCCCTAAGTCCTGGGATTACAGGCTGAGCCACTGAGCCCGGCCACTTTATACATGGTAAAATTGAAATGTCTATTAGGCATTCAGATTCAAATTTAAAAAGTCATATAGTCAATTGGATAATAAATGTGGGTATGGGTGGTGGAAATGTCATTGCTAAAGTTGTTCATTTGGTTTTCTGTGGCATATAGACAGTATTTTACACTACAGTACTACAATATAGCCCCATGACCCTGATTTGATTATTATACATAGTTTGCATGTATAAAAATATCACATGTACCTCACAAATATGCTCAGCTAACATGTATCAATAGAAGTGAAAAAAAACTTAACAATTTGAAAGAAAGGAAACACAAAAGTCTTTGTACCATCTGAATCAATTTATATTCTGAAGAAGGCAAAACTATCAAGACACAAATAAGCTCAATGGTTGCCGTGGATTATAAGTGCAGCCAGGAAACTGACTGCAGGGAGCATAAGAAAATTTGGGGATGATAGAAATGTTCTTGTCATTATTGTGATGGTGGTAACATTACTGCACACTAGGGGATTCCCCAAACCCCGAATTTATTTATTAAAAATTGTGTATTTATTCTTACAAGTTTAAATTTCAGTCACCTTCAAAGTACTCTCCTTTTGATGCAGTACACCTATTGAGATGCTTTCTTCACTGCTCAGTAGTTTTTGAATTCATCGATTTTGATGCCTTTTAATTCTTCTGCTGGGTTTTTTTGTTTTGTTTTGTTCTGTTTTGTTCCCCCCCCCCCCCCATCTTCCACATCACCAAAACTTTTCCCTTTAATTTTTTTTTTTTTTTTTTTTTTTTTTTTTTTGTCATCTGGAGAAAACTAAACAAAACAAAAAGTTGCCTGGGGTGAGAGCCAGTGAATAGGGAGGGTGGGGCACGGGAGTCATGTTGTTTTGGGTCAAAAACTGTTGAACACTCAGCACAATGTGGGCAGGTGCCCTCATATATCACCCATCATTAAATGGGCAAACGCATCAAAAGAGTCTCAAAAAAATAAAAAATCACTGAGGCCAAATGCAACTTCTCACAGCAACTGCTAGCAGGTACACTGATGCCAATGGGTTTCTAGAACACTTACCTAGAGGAGGAAGCCTGTAGTACAAGGGACCCACCCTCCAAAAAATAATCCCTTTTTTTGGAGGGGGTTTCCCCTCATATATTTCTAAAAATTCAACCAACTGTATAATCAAAAAGAGTGACTATTACTCACATAAACTATACCTCAATAAAACTAACTTGAAGGGGGAAAAAAAAGAATTTAAAAGAGTGCTTCGAGCAGTCAATAAATGCTCAGAGCTGTGATCATTATTGCTTTAAAATTTTACAATCCCATGAAGTAAGGTTTATAAATAGTTCACCATAATGAAATATGATGAAGTGTAAAGTACAGTAATAAAAGTATCAGGAAACAGTTAATTCTGCCTCTGAAAATTATGACTTTAGGAGGTGCCATGTAAGGGGCTTCAGAAGTTTACTATGTTTGGACAAAGCAAATTATGGAGGGAAATGCATTCTGGGAAGGAAAAGTATGATCACAAGCACTGAGAAACTACATTGCACAGTGATTTGAGAGAATCTGAGTAGTCTATTGTTGGCAAATTCTGAAAGGAGGGTGAGTGTGGGGAAGAGGAACCCAGAAGTGGATGGGGCATAATGTGGAGAGTCATGTAGACTTCACTCGTAGGATTATTATATTTAAGCAATAGGGAAGTTAGGAAGAAGTTAAGTGGTTTGTTACATCTTCAAATAGCATTTTAAGAAAAAAAATTATTTTTGTGGAATCACATAAGATGAAGAGGGTAATAGACTACATGCAGAGAAACTAGTTATTAAATAATATAATATCAAATTACCAGCTGCTTGCATTGGCTCATGCCTGTAATCTCAGAATTTAGGGAGGTGGAGGTGAGAGGATTGTCTGAGGCCTGGGGCTCAAAACCAGCCCGGGCAACTTGGTGAGACCTCGTCTCTACAATAAATGAAAAAATTAGCTGAGTGTGGTGGCGGGTGTATGTAGTCCCAGCTAATCAGAAGGCAGAGGTAGAAGGATTGCGGAGTTCAGTACATTGAGGCTGTGGGGGTTGTAAGTGTGCCACTGCACTCCAGCCTGGTTGACAGAGTGAGACTCTGACTCAAATAGTAACAGTAATAGTAATAATAAATAATCATACTTCCTGAAAACAGACAACAGAATTCTGAATGAAAAGAGGTAGGTGAATGCAGGAGATAGATTTTGGTGATGTTTTCCCAGTACAAGTCAAGTAGTATTAATTAGTCTTAATCACTATGATTGGATACAGAGAAAATTAAAGGAAGAGGAGTAAAAGAACTTGTCTTATTATTATTATTATTATTTTATTTTATTTGAGTCAGAGTGTCACTCTGTCGCCCAGGCTGGAACTCAGTGGCATGCTCACGGCCACCCCAGCGTCGACCGGCTGGGCTCCAGCCTTCCAAGTAGCTGGAACTACAGACACCTGTCACCACACTCATCTAAATTTTTTTGATTTTTTATTGTAGAGATGAGGTCTCGCTAAGTTGCCCAGGTGGGTCTCCAGTCCGCAGGCTCAAGCAATCCTCTCACCTTGGACTCCCAAAGTGCTAGGATTATAGGGGTGAGCCACCACGCCCAGCTGAGCTTGTCTTCTTAAGACTGAGAGTAACTGATGAATAGCTATGCTGGTCACAAAGACAGGGACCACATGTGATATCTATGGTATACTCCGGTGGATATTTTAATTTAAGCAATTAGACATACAGTAGACTGTAGTGAAACTGCCCAAATAAATCTACTGAATAGAATTAATGTTAGGTGTGTGTATATCAAAGCCACTCTGTAAAAACCACTCTGTAATAAGTCTTTTTGCTAGATGACATGAACTTTGGCACCAGCCTTACAGTGGCATCCATGGTATTGCACAAATATTTCAATTCTAAGTTTATTGAGAATCAAATCAAATAAAAATGTTAGCACTTGACTGAAAAAAGCTAATTTAAGAAATGATAGAAGACTGTGAAGAGTGCCACTTAAATGAGTAACTGCTAGTAGAATAAATGTCAAAATACCAAACAATAAATGTATAGTAATTATCCAGATTTTTAAAATATACTTCTAAGGAAATAATGTAATAATTCTAAAAAGAGAATTCTTTTACTGAAGATAAAATTATTAAAAATGTTGACACTTGCAAAAGAGAAGAGGAGGCCAAATATCAGAGGCTACTTGTGTCCATTTTTTTTTCCAGAGAGGGTGGGTGGCTGTGAGGAGGTGCTGGAATGTCACTTGCAGGGATCAGATGGTTTTACTTTGTTCAAAGCCTGGACAACCGGCCATCAAGGCAAAAAGCAATCTAAATGTTCTAAATAGTTTTATCTTCAATATACTCTTGCTCTAGCAAAGTCAAGGACTGAACCATCACTTCTTTTGGCTTATTTCATTTCTAAAATCATGAATCTCTTTTTCTTTTCAAAAGTGAATATTGGCAAAGCTGTAAATGTCTCATAGTTGTCTCTGATAGGTAAAAAAAAGGAAGATCCATTTATGAGAAAGGCTGGCATATTTAAATTCTTTATTTTCTCTTGGGGAATTAAGGGCCATTCCAAGTTTTGGATCTCCAGAACTAGAAAAAAAATTATTCACTTTCAAGATGGTTTAAAGAAATAGACTAGTATGGATTTCTCAAATTGTTCTGTTTGTGAATGTTTAACTGCTGTAGTAATTAATCAGTTATTTTGATATGCTTAAAATCAATATAATGCTCAATAACTGTAAATTAAAATAATCAATAAAAATAAATGAAATGTTTCCATCTTAAGTGAGGGATTTTTGTAAAATAAGCTAAAGACACAATTATTTCTTTCTCAACTTTAAGTTTGTGCTATGCTCTATTGGGAGCATACATATTATAAACTTATGAGTATTAATGGTCTCATTTAGACATTTGATATGTTTACTGTGAGCGAGATCTTGCTGCATAAATCAAATTTTATGTGAAACCTATAAAATGGTATATACCATTTTTTTTTCTTGGTAGAAAGAAATTTGAAATTCAAATCACTAGCTGCTGAAGGAAGTTATTAAAAATGCATTAGGGTTGAAAATGTAGCTGTATATAATTGTCATAACAGATATTCAAAACAAATTTATTCTCAATGAAAACTGAACTAGAGCAATTTACACAGAATCAGCTAATAAATTTTCCCTAATTTTCTAAGCAGATGAAAAAGAAGCAGTTTATAGAAATTTTAATAAAATAAGTGTGAATTCTGTCTACAGGGAGGAAAATATAAATAAAATCCCTTAGAAGAATGAATGGAAGCAACGATGTGAAGTTTCAGGGAGGAAAAGTACCTGATGCCTATATTGGATCAATCTCATTTTTAAATTCCTTACAACCCAACACTGAAAACATTATTTTATTATATCTATTTGGCATTGACAGTATTTATCTTTATGTAAAGCAAACATCTAAGAGAGTTAGGGACAGATAACGGTGTCCTTGTGAAAAAGAGCTACCTATAAAAATAGTGTACCTTTGAAGCTAGAAGCAAAAGCATTGGAAAATGCAGAAACAGCACATATGCACAATGTTCTATTGAGCGCTCTTATTTTGATTCCATGAAGAAATGGCTGTATGGTTGGATGAGCACATACTGGATGTGATATGAAAGGTGTTTGAAGGCTTAGTGTCTCTTGAAATACCTGCTGGAAGTTCCCAAAGTGATCACGATTTATTTGGATTAAGGCATTTTATCCATTTATTTGTGTAGTCATTAATATTTTCATTCATCAGCAAACTCCTATCTTGAAGAAGTCTCTTTCTTTAATCTGTTAGCATACACATTGGTTCTAGGGACAGCCACACCCTAATCCCTGATCATTTATTATTTGTTTTTCTGATGTTTTCAAAAACAAATGCTAGTTTCTCAGGGGAGACCCAAAGAAACAGACTATGAAAAGTCGGTTTTTATATTGGGTGAAATGAAAGGGGAAATGCCCAAGGCCTGATGCCCCCCAGATGTGTAGAGTGTTTCTGATTTAAAATAACAACAATAATAATGGGCTCCTTATAAACAAACGACTTTAAAGCTGGAGATTAACAAGCTATTCTAGATGTGTTAAGACTTTCAAGTGCAGGGAACTGGCAAAATTGTGGTCTCAAAATAATAAAGAATATCCAGAGCTGAATGGGATCTATGTAATATTTGAATTAAGGTCAATTAAAATTTAAATTAAAATTTTACTAAATCTTAGATATTGCCAGTAAGAATTATTCCATGTGGCTTAAAGAGGTCATGAAAAATGGATCACTCAGTATTTGAGATTTTCATTTATAACTTATTTTTCTGCAGCAAATTCAAACTCTTAAAAAATATCTGTGTAATGGATCTGGGCTTGACTTAGAGTACACAGCAATATAATTTATGTTAGCAAAATTTCTGTCTTTATTTCACCTTTAAATTTATCTCTTTTTTTTTTTGTAAAACAATCATCCATAATAGTTCTGTATCAGAAAAAAAATAGTATAATTTAAACAGAACAACATCTGACAATTAAGTTCACGAACTTCCCACCATGTGCTTGCATTGGCAACACTAGTACAAATAACTCAGTAAGGTTTCATAACCTTGGTATACCAGTGTCTCACAGCTGTGCTTGTGTCAACGTGTGGCAGTGTCTTGCTGAGTGGTGTTCATTATTGTTGTAGCATGTTTTTGTGTGCCATGGCAAGAATGTCAGAGCTTGAATTAGAGCAATTCATTTCCATTTTTTTTTTTTTACTTTAAAGCTGTATACCTAACAATTCAGGGTTAGATATACAAATATTCTTGATGCAGGCACCCTTGATGATGAGGTGTGTTCCCCCTCCCCTGGCAGACTTCCACTACTGCCACCCGCCCCCGCCCCCCGAGAGTTTCCCACTACTGCCAATCCTTTTCTTATAGTATTATGACAGTTGTTCAAGGTCCACTTATGAGTGAAAACATGTGATACTTAGTTCTTTGTTTCTGTGAATGATCACTCAGTATTATAGATTCTAAGTCCATTCAGGTTGCTGTGAAATTCATGATTTTGTTCTTCTTTACAGCTGCATAATATTCCATTGTGTATATATATCACATTTTTTTAATCCAGTCTTCTTTTGATGGGCAGCATGGCTGGTTCCATGTTCTTGCTATTGTGAACAATGCTGCAATAAACATACGTGTGCAGGTATCTTTTTTACAGAGTGATTTGAGTTCTCCCAGGTATATTCCCAGTAGGAAGATTGTGGGGTAATATGGAAGGTCGATTTTTAGAACTTTTAGGATTCACCACACTGTTTTCCACAGAAGCTGTACTAATTTACACTCCCACCAACAGTGTGGAAGTGTTCCCTTTTCACCACATCCTCTCCAGCATGTTATTTTTTGAGTTGTTGATAATGGCCATTCTGACTGGAGTTAGGTGGTATCTCAGTGTAGTTTTAATTTGCATTTCTTTGATGACAAGTGAGGCTAAACATTTTTTCATGTATTTGGTGGCTGTTCGTATGTCTTCTTTTGAGAAGTGTCTATTCATACCTTCTGCCCACTTTGTAATGGGGTTGTTTGTTTTTTTCTTTTCAGCACATTTGAGTTCTTTGTAGATCCTAGATGTTAGGCCTTTGTCAAACATATATTTGGCAGATATTTTTTTCCCGTCTGTGGGCTGTCTCCCTGCTCTCTTGATGGTTTCTTTGGCTTTGCAGAAGCTTGTCAGTTTGATGAGGTCCCACTTGTCTATCTCATCTCTTATGGCATGGGCACTTGGGGTTGTGATCAGGAATTGACAGTTCCAATTTCCATAAGGGTATCTCCTGCATTTTCTAAAGTTCTTATAGTTTGAGGTTTTATATTTAGGTCTTTGATCCATTTAGAGTTGATTTTTGTGTATGGGGATAGGTAGGCATCTTGTTTCAATCTTCTGCACGTGGTCAGCCAGTTTTCCCAGCACCATTTACTGAATAGGTTCTCCTCTCTCCAGTGGTTGGTGGAGGAGGCTTTGTCAAAGATGAGTTGGTTGAGAAATTAAGGTTTTGCTGCTAGAATCTCAATACTGTTCCATTGATCTATATGCCTTTTCTTGTACCAATACCAGCTATTTTATTTATTGTGACTTTATACTGAAGTTTAAAGTCTGGGAGTGTGATACCTCCTGCTTTTTTTTTCTGAGGATTGTTTTGGCTATTTGTGGTCATTTATGTTTCCATATGAATTCCTATATTGTCATTTCCAGGACAGTATTGAGATTCCAGCAGCAAAACCTCAATTTCCCAACCAACTAATCTTCGATAAAGCCTCTACCTCTCAACCACTGGAGAGAGGAAAATGCTGCTGGTAATTTAATGGGTATAGCATTAAGTCTGTAGATTGCCTTGGGTAGGATGGACATCTTAACAATGTTGATTCTTCCAATCCATGAGCATGGAATATTTTTCCATTTGTTTGTGTCTTCTTTGATTTCTTTGAGCAGTGTTTTATAGTTTTCATTGTAAAGATCTTTCACATCTCTAGTTATGAAGATGCTAAGGTATTTTATTTTTTTTGTGGCAATTGTGAATGGGATTGTGCTTTTTATTTGGTTCTCTGTTTATTTTTGGTGTGTAGAAATGCAACTCTCTTTTGCACATTTATTTTATATCCTGAGACTTTGCTAAAGTCCTTATCAGTGCAAGGAGGTTTTTGACAGATTTCTTGGGTTTTCAAGAACATCATGTCATCTGCAAAGAGGGATAACTTGACTTCCTCTTTTCCTATTTGGATATCCCTGATCTCCTTCTCTTGTCTGATAGAGCAACTCATTTCAAAATGTTAAATTTCTTGTTAAACTTGGCAAGAGTTGAAGTGAAATTGGGTTAGGGTTAGTCCATATTTTGGGGGATAATTCCATGAAGAAAACAGCAATGTACAAATGGATTAAACCCTTTTCTGAGGAGAGAGAAAGTGTCACTGATGAAAAGAGGTCAGGGCGACCAGTAATGAGCAGAACTGACAAAAACGCTACAAAAATTCACTGAATTGTGTTTCAGAATCATCAGCTGACTGTGAAAAGCATAACAGACCAAATAAACATTAATAGAGAAATAGTTAGAAAAATCTTATCTGAAAATCTTGGCATGAGACAAATGTGTTCAAAAATGGTCCCCAAAAGGCTCTTGCATCATGACATTGCACCAGCTCACACAACACTTTGAGGGAGTTTTTAGCCAGTAAACAAATAACCATACAGGAACACCCTCCCTACTCTCCTCATCTGGCTCTCAATGCCTTTTTTCTTTACCCAAGGATAAAGGAACTATTGAAAGGAAGACATTTTGATGACAATCAGGATATCAAGGGTAATAGGATGAAAGCTGTGATGGCCATTCCAGAAAGTGTTCCCAAATTGCTTTGATGGGTGGACTGGGTGCTGGTATCTGTGCATAGTTTCCCAAAGGAAGTACTTCGAAGGTGACCGTAGTAATATTTAGCAGTGAGTTATGTAGCACTTTTTCTAGGGTGAATTTGAGAATTTAATGGTTAGACCTCATATATTTCTCTATCTGTAAAATACAAAGAATTAATATCATAGGATACAAAGTGGGAAAATAATTGTATGCAAGAGAACATGTAAAATAATTATTGTTGTAAAAGTCATTTCTACCTCAGATTTTTCATCTTTGAAATCAGGGAAATAATTTGACAAAAAAATTGGATGATGAATTTTGCTCAGTAAATCAGAGTTAAAAGAATATTCAGTACCGCAACTGTGTGATGGCATGATTTACATCATTTCTGAGCATTTTAAAATTCATTTCACAGATTGAAATTCCAATGCCTTTAATTATTTTAGAATGTCATCAATGCATAT
>CAUYQG010060170.1:0-47240 GCA_963574415.1 Tarsius wallacei | reverse complement strand
CAAAAAATCAGCCGGGCACGGTAGCGCATGCCTGTAATTCCGGCTACTCGGAAGGCTGAGGCGGAAGGATCGCCGGAGCCCAGCAGGTCAAGGCTGCGGTGGCCGGGAGCGGCCACTGCACTCCAGTCTGGGCGACAGAGTAAGACTCCAACTCAAAAAAAATAAATTAATTAATTAAAAAATAAAAAAAAATAAAGCATCAAGTATCCAATGCAGTACTCTTTCTACTTTCTGATCCTGTCTGATGCAAGATGAATGTTTTCCTAGGACATTGCTCATTATTCACTTGAGAAATAGGAATGGCTTTCAGCAAACAAAGACAAAATCATGAGATACAACTAAAATTGATGATCTGCCTTTGAAGTGGTTTAAGGTCATTATTTTTATACCTTGTTCACACAGGACTTGTTTTACATTCATTTGCAGACATCAAATATCTCATTTCAGGGTGAAGTTTAGCTGAGTGACACTGGAGCCCTCTGAACTGTTTTTGCTTTGTGCGGAGTAAGAAGTCTGAAAAGAGTATCAAGCTAAATCCTTAACTTTAAAGCAACACTTTTTTTAATTAAAAGAAATACAGTAATACTCAAATCTTCTTCACCACAGATTAGTGTCATGCTCCTTAGTTAGAACTCTGAGTGTAAAAGACAAAGTAGAAAACAGAGGTGAAAATCCAATAATAATGTCGAGTTCTCAATTGCCATTATATGGGGGGGCAAGGGAGAAAAGATAAAACACCACAGCCAAAAGCACTTCTTTCCAAAATATCTGATTTGGAGGGAAAGCTTCAGGTGCTTAGGAAACCCTCTGAAACAGGAGGCCTTGCCAAGTGTCCCCAGTGGTTTTGGAGTTAGGTGAGTCATTAGGATCAGGATACTTAAGCAC
Organism: Tarsius wallacei; assembly: GCA_963574415.1. NCBI lineage: Eukaryota > Metazoa > Chordata > Mammalia > Primates > Tarsiidae > Tarsius > Tarsius wallacei. Next base: position 46,355 of record CAUYQG010060170.1, on the reverse strand, counting down.
CATTCCCCATACACGTGGAATATGAGCAGTTCTGTCACAGGCTCACCAGGCTGCTAGGAGCCTCCTGTTACCTCTGCAGGTTCCTGGGACTGACCCGCAGGGTGTGGAGCTGCTTGACTGGTGAGTAAGTCGGGATTGGCCAGGATTGTGATGCAGTGACAGATAAAGTCTCTGTGATTTCACCCAGCAGAAGTGTGTTTCTCACCCAAGCCCCATGTGGGTGGGGTGCCCTCCATAAAACACGGGGCCAGACTGTGGGAGCTCTGCTCTCTCAGTTGTTCCTGGGGCTGCTGGGTCACAGGGAAGGAAGGCACACCACCTGGTCAGAGCCAGACATGTGCCCTCCCAACTGCAAAGGGATGGGCATGGGCAGTGCCCCCAGGTGTGTGGAATGGCATGGGTTAGCCACAAAGTCTTCTCCACAAGAAATTAGAAGTCAGACATGTGTTCACGCCCCACTGTGTGGTATGGTAGCTCAGACTGCTGGGAAGGACCATACAGCCAAGGAAATGTTTGTTTTATAGGGTCTTTTAGATCTTAGTAGGGCCTTTAACCAGCCTACCCTAGCAATAGCCCCTGTGGATGGCATTAGATATGATAGGGTTGCTTCTCTCAGGGAGCTTGCTACCAGGAATTATCCAGACTTTTCCTACCCATCCCTTGGTCTTGCATTGGCTTCCTTGCTCCCCTACCTCATTCCTTCCCCTTTAAGTCTACTTGTGCTGCAGGATGCTGGACTCTTCTTTGGCCAGCTCAGCATTGTTTACATTGCTCCCTCATACTTAAACATTTGGAGGTTTCCATTGTCTATAGTTTTGTGGCTCAAACTAGTCATGAACTAGCATCAGCATCAAGTGGGGTATTGTTAAAATGCAACCTTTCAGGCCCCACCCCAGCCTATGGAATCAGAATCTACGTCTTAGCAAGATCCCAGGACATCTGTGTGCAATTGAAGTCTGAAAAGCACTTATCCATTGTGTTGGGTCTCAAATTTGGCAGCATATTTGAAATACTTGGAAAGCTTTAAAAATTGCTAATCCCCAGTTTCCGAATCTGGAGTGGGGCCTTACATCAAGAGTTTTAGAGCTCCCAGGTGATGCTGTTTTGCATCACAGATTGAGAGCCACTACTGTTCAGAAACTCAAGTGACATTCCTGACCATCTTCAATGTGCCTCCAAAACCTTCCCAGTGTCATCTTTCATTCCAACTTTATGGGACTGACCTCTAGTCCCCAAATACACTTTATGCTCTTCTAGAAAGTGTTTCACTTATTACCAGAAGTCATCAGCATTGCATATTCCTCCTCTCAAGACAAGAGGACACATCTAAATTTCACTTTGAAAATGCCATTACTACAAATCACAGAGATACAAATACATTCATTTACTAAATTGTACGTTTAATATTTTTCTTATTAGTAAAATTTAAGATTTGAGTCCCCCAGATGACAGTCTAAGGATGCCTTCCTATATTACCATGTTTCTTTTTTTGTTTTATTCTTTATTGAACATCAGAAATATGGTCAATAATTAAAATAATGTGCTTGGTTTCGTTTAGTTTCACTCTGAAGGTTATAAACTGAAGCACTTTTTAAAAAATACATGCTGGAATAGCAGTGGTAATCTGCTTTTAATTATTCTCACTGCTTCAACTCAGCTTGAGATCAGTGACACATATTTGAGAAACACCTTGCTTTGGAGACAGAAGTCAAGATCCTTGACCTCTGTGATACCTTTCCTGATGACATGAGGATGCTGCACACAGGCCAGGCTCTGTCTGCCTGCCTGGCACTTCACAAACAGAGCCTCATCCTTTTGGAGAGCATTCCTTGGTCACTATGGCACCTATTATCATAGAACCATGACCATGGGGATATTTTTTTCCTCAAATGACATCAGATAAATACTTCCCTTGATGTTTTTATTTGAGCAAGGTGTTAGTTTCCAACAAGACTTTTATGTGCACATCCAGCAGCAGCTGCTTTTTCACGTGAACATTAAACAAGATTCAAGGTATGAAAAGTGTACTACAAAGGGCCCAGAAAGATCTGTGGGATTTGGTGGACTGTGGCAGACAAATGGCCTGCCATTCTGTGAGGAGTGTGCAGCCGGCTCCGAGAGGCACGGGATCTGCTAACTCATCGGGATTACCTAGGCTCTGCCTCTAGCAACCCTTGAAGAATTAGAGTCTGTGCAGGCATCTCTCTGCAGAGGCTAGTAGTCAGACAGTAGAGCCCTAGTATTAGCAGTGTCACCTGATCCACTGTAAATCACCTCTGTCTCCAGGGCTGCCACCACATAGCCGGGAGGCGTGGATGGGGCATGCAGCACTGGAGGTCATACCATGACAGTATGGAATGTGAATATGAAAGCATGCACTGGTGCCTCTGTGCTGGGCTCTTACTGGGACTCGCACACAACAGTGACTGTGGCCAGGTACAGAGCAGAAGTCTCTACTAAAATGTCAGAAACCAGATGGCAAATTCTCTCTACACAAACAGTTGTTTTAAATGTTGACATCAAGGACTGAAATTTTAGTTCTGTCAGGACTTTTGTATCTCGTTATCTCTGGCCTCACCCCTAAATGAACAGTAGAGAAGAAGGAAAAATAGGCATTAAAATTAACTAATTTAAAAGCAGGGAGCAATTAACTTTATATCAACTCTAAGACAGTGTTAGTAAATAAAAAGGCTAATTGAAACTCTCTGTATTTGAATAAGAATTTTTTATTAGTCAGTTATATTGTGCTTTAATGGGTTACTCATGGCATGTGGTTAAGTTGTGAGTCTCTTCATTACTCATTTTTATTAACACAGCAAATATTAAAATAGATCTTGGGAGCAATAATGTAGGTGAGAAATAGATGAGTGGCTTGTCAGATGCAAAATATAGCAGTATGTGTATAGATGCGTACTTATGCCATTTTCAAGTTTATATTGGCTATTTTTTAACCTAGTCTGGCCTTTCTCTGACTTTTTTTTTTTTATACTGTTGTTCTTGATATCCTCCCCCAAATTGGAATTTTGGTGTAACTTCTAAAAGGTATCCAAAAAGCTAGGACTCTGAAGGCCAAAGATGTATATCCCTTTTAAATGTTTCACTCAGAGTAAGCAAATGAACAGCAAGGAAAAAAAAAAACTTTTAGCATTTTTCTTCCTGTTAGAAATTGTTCTAGGCTTTTAAACTGGAATACCAGAAAATAAAGTATTTCAAAGTGTTCCTTTAACAAAATGTATACTCACTCAGATATCTAGTAGCGTTTTTCTTCAATGTTACAAAAGTAGATTTTTACCTGCGATGCATGCAGAGGAAATGACATCTATTTTGTATCAGCCTCAGTTAATTGGAATGTTCTATGAAGTGTGTGTTTTGACTAGTTCAATATTTTTATTAATGAGAATTAATACAAAAACCCTTTTACTAATTCTGTTCTTATTGTTTACCTTTCTATTATGTGTACTTTTTGCCCTACTTAGAATAGTTAAAATATAACTTTAATCTTTCTTTGATAATTGAAATGTTCTAGTGGGCTGTATTCACAAATGTTTCTAGAATTTGAGGGAAGGTAGTTAACTAATATAATGAATTAGTGTCGATCTAGGCAAAATTGGATCGTCCCTAAGTCACTTGGGGAGTCTTGTTTCATTTGTTGAAAAACACTCAGTCTGAAAAAATAAATAAATAAATGAAATAAAAACAGCCAGTTTGACATATTCTAAAAATGAAATAAGGCAGTAAAATAAAACTTGTCTGAGGGTTCTGGTTACTTGGGTTTTATAGAAAACTAAGCTTTTGAGTGAATTTATTTTGGTTTTCTTTTTTCTTTTTTCTTTTTTTTTTTTTTTTTGAGTTGGAGTCTCACTCCGTCGCCCAGACTAGAGTGCAGTGGCCGCTCCCGGCCACCGCAGCCTCGACCTGCTGGGCTCTGGCGATCCTTCTGCCACAGCCTTCCAAGTAGCTGGAACTACAGGCGCACGCTACCACCCGGCTAATTTTTTATTTATTGTAGAGACGAGGTCTTGCTAAGTTGCCCAGGCGGGTCTCGAACCCGCGGGCTCAGGCAATTCATTCACCTCGGCCTCCCAAAGCGCGGGATTACAGGCTGAGCCACCGAGCCCGGCCTATTTTGGTTTTCTATTCCCTTTTATGTCTTCCATGTCCCCAAACCTTTAGGGCTGAGGAATGACTCAGGCTAGAGGGTCCTGGGGATGTTCAGGGAGGGTACCTGGATGTGTCTCTACCCCGACTTGTCACTGTCTTCACAGTTACCCCTTGGGGACACCAGGAAGGGATTGTGGCAGAATCCCCACACGCATTGGTTTGGTTTATGGGTATTGGCTTTTCAGTGTTTATGAGATCCTTGTGCTTCAAAGTGAATCAGGGTCTTCTGCCGTTAGTCCCTCTCCTCATCCCACACTCCAGAGGCAGCAAACAGCTTTCTGACTTCTCTCATCATTGATTTGTTTTGCCTGTTCTCGTACATCATATAAATGGAATTGTATTTATTTGCCCCCATGAGTTTTGAAATGAGGGATGAGGTAGTATTTATTGCCTCATGATATCACTATCATGCCAGTAGAGAGCCTCCCTGTGATCTCAAGGACTGACCTAACAGATCGCCAAGATATACATGTTGAAATGCCTAAACCTATCGCTGCATATCACACTTTCACCTTTCAGGATAGGATGACAGCATTTCATCACAACCCACAACTGAACTGTGCAAACGGCTTCATCTCTGAGCGTTTACATCTTTCTCTGTTTCTCTTTACTCATGAGAGAAGGAAAACAGGCAGCATTAAAGGGCAGAGTTCCTAACTACATCTAAATGCTGCTATCGTATATGAAGAAACAGAGAAACAGAGGCAGCCAGAGACTAGATCACGGATCCAACCATTGTTGTCTTTCTCCCGAGTTGACATATTTCACTTTCTTGCTCTTGGGTGGGGGGGAGTTTCCTGCCCCTAAACTGAGAATCTGAGTGATTCCAGAAGTGGTTTCTGATGAGGAATTTCACAGCGACCTGTGTGTATCAATCCCCACACCTGCCGCATTCTGACCAAGCCACTGAGCACTTGCCCTTGGGCCAAACCACAGTGATGGATTGCTCTTTAAAATTTCTGTTCCAGCAGGACCAGAAAGCAGCACTAACTGTAGGATTCACAGTGGTGGTTGGCATTGATGGGGCTTTCTCTATGCCACATACCCTTCTCAGAGCTTCACCGTACCCCAAGTCCCTCTTGCAGCACTCTGAGTAACCCTGTGACATGAGTCTGATTGCCATCTCTGGAGAACATTGAAGAAATTGAGGAAGGGAGAGCTTAGTGACCCGCTCAGGGTAACAGAGCCATGACAGTGCCACAGACTGCGGGACCTGTGACTGTGTCTTGACCCCAAGCAGAAACCAGAATGTGGAACCGTGGCGTGAACTTACCATCCCTGCACAGTGCAAGTGCCTTTCTGGAAGATTCTGGCAGATAGCAGCCAAAGGTCATGGACACTGTACAGATGGTTTCATTTTTGTTATCCAGTGTGTCTTCACCTTTTAAAAAATCACCACATAGTCCATGTGTGTAACAAATGTCCATAGGGTGGACCTTGGATGCCAGGGAACCCTGGTCTAGCCTAAGAAGCTCTGAACTGATTTAGCTAGGGTTGGCGAGCAATAAGAGTGAAAATATTTTCCTCCTATAAAAACTGAAGTGCCAAGGGTCCCTGTCTTGAAAAATGGGGAATGTCTTTTCCTCCTTCTTTTCTCCTTGCTGTCCTCCATCCATTTTTACAGAACCCCGCTGCTCACATGCCAAAGAAATCACTTGGACTGAGGCCCTGGACTTGCACCTTAGGGGACCTGCTGCAGCCGCTTCCTGACTGGCACCTCTCCTGTTGCTGACTTCTCTATTGCCCCCTGAAGGCTGGCTTTCCTGAGGGGCTTGTCTTTCCCTCCCATCTCCCTCTTCCTTACCCATGACAGTTCCTGGCTCTGTGTTCCTGAGGCCCACTTTTCTCCTGCCCTCAGGCCCCCACCTCTAGCTGTCTGTGGGTACACAGGCCTGGGTGATCCATCTGCTCCTTGGGTTAAATATGAATAACATGAGACTCATCTTTCTAAACAACTGCGCCTTCCTCGGGTAACCCTCTCATTCCTTCCTTCCCTGTCCCCTTTCAGCCCACCATCTCCTCTGGGCTGAATGGACATCCTAGGGCAAGTACTTACTACCTCCTGCTGGAGCTGCTGCTTCCAGAGTCTCCAGCTCGTTTCCCTGTGCCTGTCTCCATACCTTGATTCATCCTGAACGGACTATCCAGCCACCCTCTCCAGAGGGCAGACTGACACCCACTGCTGAACAGGGCACAGTACTTATCCATTCTTCCTGCTAAAACCCATAAGCTCCATCTGTTGCTCAAGGCCTTTTTGGTTCCTTCATATTCTCAACATTATTTCTTTCTGTTTTCCTGTTTGCACAGTGTCTGCTCAAGCCATGTGGAAAGTTCACATTTCTTCAACACACCTGCATGCGCTGAATTCATGCTCATCCCCCTGTGTTTCCCCATCTCTGTGTTTTGAGTCTTTGCCCACTGTTCATTGCCCATCTTGAAAGCCACCACCCATGCTAAACCACCCCTCCCTTCCCGGTCTCCTGTGCCCACTATGTCCTCTGATCCTCAGTCACACTTTGCCATTTCCCCTCATGGGTGGCCATTATCTTAGTCTTCTGTGTTCAGCAGTGACATATTTGTTTTCTTCTCTCTGTTAGAGGGTAGCTCTCTGAGGGACTGTGTCTTTATCACCATCGTGTCCCTTCCAGGTAGTAGGCCAATGGTCTGTAGTTCTAGAATTGTCCTAGGCCAGCGCTGTCCCATAACTTCAGCCCCCTCCTCATTGCACAGCAGCACTGCTGACTCTCTATGGAATGGATCTGACTGACAGCCTCTGCTCCTCATTCTGCCCTGGAGTCCTGACAGTCACCCAAGGGGGTTCCTTTAAACCCAAGGCTACATCGACTGTTGAGTTTCCAACAAGAAAGACCATATTTAGCTTGCCTTTGAATGAGGCCTTCGGCTACTAACCGGAGCAAGCCAGTTACTAATCGCTGGCTCTGTTTTAACTTTCTGTGTTATTCCTCCTGGTTTATGACTGAGAAGTGCATTCAGCAACTCCTCCTTCTATTAGTGCTTTTGCTACATCTCCAGCCTTGAGATTTGCCAAATGTTGCTGGATCAAACACTCAGAATAGCATTGAGACAACGTTTTTCTGAGACTTTCATGCAGTTGTAGAAATTGTAGTCTTTCCATCCATTTATGAAGCACCTGTTGTTCCCATGCCACAGTCAGCAAAGTTGTGGTAAAGCCTGAGCAGAGCCTGAGCAGAGACAACTTAGCTTTCTCAAGCACGCCTTTGATGAACCGAAAGGTTTTGTTTTTGTTTTAACAGAGGCACAATCAGCCCAGACCCTGGCATGCTTGCTTGTTCTCACTCCCTCCTATTCTTTCGTGTGCGCTTTTCCCGCTTTCTTTTATTAGAGGCCTGCTGGATATCATCACTTTGTTGCCATATTTACTAAAAGAAATGAATGTGCCCGTGCAGTTTCCTGTCAGTCCCTGTCTGGAGTTAGCAGCATGGGCCTCCTCAAGCCGTGCTGGCAGTGCGGGTTTCACTCATAAAAACAGCTTCTCATTACCAGTTGCGGAACAGCTATTATTCCAATATTGCATGGGTTTGAAAAACAAATTTGGCAACTGAGAATGAAGTGGCACTGGGACCTCCAACAAGGCACTAAGCATCAGAACATCTCAAAGCTAGTTCAGTCCTCGCTACTTGTGAACACATGACCTAGGGGAGGCAGGGAGGATTGCAACTGGATCAGAGATCCATACCTTACAGCCCAGACCCACAGACTTGCTTGGAGTCACCCAGAGGAAGGCCAAGACCAGAACCCAGGTCTTTGTGGGACTGGGCCAGGACTTGGGGCAACATCAGCCTTCCTCTTGTGTAGCATTTTCTGACACTAGTGTCCTTGTAAGTAGACCATGAATAACACTTTTTCTGCCTCCCTAGGGCAAATAAGAGAGCATGTACCAATTTACTCTGCAAATCCTGAGGCACGACCCTGCTCATGCAGAGCAGCTTTTGTCCCTCCTTCCATGTGTCCGTCCCCCAGTGCACATTTCATGGAGCCACCACCTTGTCCCTTGTTAGGCTTCAGGGCCCAGAGATGATGAAGTGCAGGCACTGCCCTCAGGCACCTCGCAGTCCAAAACAGAAGACAAACATTTAGCAAGTAGTAGGGTACAGTTGTGGGACCCCAGGAAAGAAGGGTATTGGCTGCTAATTCATTATTGATGTGATAAATGTTATGGGATTTTAGGGAGTGCTGTCAGGGAAGGAGGCATTGAAATTGAACCTTGAAGAATGAGCAAGAATTCCCCAGGTAGAGCAGGTGGGGAGGATGTTACGGCTTCATGTCATTAGTAGAATGAACTCACACAGACCTGGCTGTGGTGATGTGTTTGTAGAGCAATGAACAGTCTGGCATGGTGGTAAAATGCCCGGATAGGAGAGCTTTTTACCAACATTGTCCTGCAGATAATGAGCAGTCATTGTAGGAATAACAGTTCAACTTTGTTAGCAGCCTTGTGTTTGGAGCCTAAATGTACTCTTGCATTGGAATTTTTTTTTTTTTTTTGGCCTGATTTCACTTTCTGTCAGGATATGAGATCCAAGGGGCTCTGTCACCGGTTAGGTCCTGGCCCTTCATCAGTAGGTCCTAAGTGGTCAGGGAGCCTCAGCTCATCCTGTGGTTTCCTAGGCTGTGAGGATCCACAGCTGTGACCCCAAGCAGGCATCCTGAAGGGAACGGAGTGAAAAGGGGCTCAGTCATTGGAAGTACGTCAGTGTAATCCAGCTGACGTCTATGAGTGCCTACTGAATGCACAACCTGCGAACAGACCACTCAGAGCAGGCTCCAGCTGAAGCTTAGCTTATAACAACCCCCCAGTGCCTCTCCCCACACCCACACCCTTTCCCTTTTGAAGATGAGCATATCAATTAATCCTAAAACCAGGGTGCTAGCCCTCATCTGCCTTAATGGGACGCTTTCTTCCTTGCCGTGCATGACAGTAAACAAATCTTGAAGAAACTTCTTTCTGAAACAAGGAATTCCGTGGTCACTTGTGGTTGCTTTACTAATTAGGAGTCTCCTCTTATAAGGAGAAACATTTTCATTTCCCTAAGGACTTTCTTCCTTTCGGTGGGCCAGAAGATGTGGGTAGTAGAAGGTGTGGAATGTGACCGAATATGGGGGTGAGGCCAGAGATGCTGTAAGAGGACCCCACACTCAGGGAAGCCTAGCAGATGGGTCCCGAGCAGGGGTTGGGGGATACCTTTTGGGCAGCTTTTCTACTCCAGTTGTGCCAGGACAGAGAATGTAGTAGCGTTAACTGGCTTGGAGAAGTCTGTGTGGTTCTGTGTTGCAAACTACAGGCAGATCCGCCAGTGGGGGATCCCTGATGTGCACAAGGAGCACTAAGAAAAGATAGTTTTCTTTGCAATATTTCTGATTTACAGTGGTGGGACACTCCATTTGAAAAGTATTCTTAGCCAGGCTCGGTGGCTCAGCCTGTAATCCCGCGCCTTTGGGAGGCCGAGGTGAGTGGATTGCCTGAGCCCACGGGTTCGAGACCCGCCTGGGCAAGCGAGACCTCATCTCTACAATAAATCAAAAAATGAGCCGGGTGTGGTAGCGTGCGCCTGTAGTTCCAGCTACTTGGAAGGCTGAGGCGGAAGGATCGCCGGAGCCCAGCAGGTCGAGGCTGCGGTGGCCGGGAGCGGCCACTGCACTCCAGTCTCGGTGACAGAGTGAGACTCCAACTCAAAAAAAAAAAAGTATTCTTTCCTTTGGTATAATAAGGTTTCTAGATTTTAAAAAAATTTGTTGTTGCTTGCCAGTCTTTAAAACCCATCTCACTGTTTTAGAAGGAAAAATTTTAAGACCTGAAGACAATGAAATTGAGAACAAGAAGCAAATTTTGATCCCTTGTTTATACTCCAAAAGGGTGTGTATATGTATGCGTGGACATAGGTGTATGCGTGGACGTGTGTGTATGCATGTGTGTGTGTGTACGTGCACATGCCCACGAGAGAGAGACTGACTCATTTTGATGTCAGCAAGCTGTAGGGAGACTGAGCAGAGCCCTAGGGTGTATTTTTCAGCCATGATTTTCCACCTCCTACCCTTGCTAGCCACATGGGTTTTCACATTCCTGGTGAGTGCTCATATGAACCAGCACTTCTCAGCTTGTGCAGGATGAGGGGGACATCCTGTGAACAAACCATTCTCCTGTGGGCTCTCAAGGTTACTTGTGAGATAGGAGTTCAGCAGGACTAGTTTCCTAAGATAAACAACAAAGCTAATGTCTCAGGACAGGTGGCTGAGACAGTTTCTCTGTGCATTCATTATACTACATTAGCATGCTAGGTGACACATCCTCCAGTGTCATGACAGACCCGACTCTGCCCATTTATAGTAACAAACTGGGAGGAACCCCTGTTCTTAGAAATCTCCACCGCTTTCCCAGGAAACTCGTGGATATTCCATCCTTGCTTAGCATACAATCAAGAGATAGCTTTAAAAATAAAACACCAGCGAGATATGGCTGCTGGTCTTCCTATGGAGTAGTCTGCTCTCTGTCATTTCAATCAAGTTTTGCTTTCATTTTTCAGCGGAAACCCCAGTAATGTACAAGAGCTGCTCTGCCTATAGAGTAGCCTTCTTTCTGTTCCTCTTTTCTCTTAATAAACTTAATTTCACCTGACTTTGGTGGATTGCTCTTCAATTTTTTTTCTGTGTGAAGCCAAAGAACCCAGTTGGCCTCCCAGCTGGACCCCAACTTTGGAGTCCCCATCCTGTGTCACATCACTCATGTGTGCTGTTTGTTTAAAACCCTTGGTCACTGCTGGTCAATGAGAGAGAGTACTCTAAAAAAAGTCTTTGTCTCCTGAGAAGAGCAGTCATTCTTGGTGAGGCAGACCTCCCCACAGCAGCTTTATGATCATGCTGTTGAGCAAGTAGGAAGGCATGTTGGCTTTCAGAGTTTCTCAGTTTAATTCTAGTTCTGTTTTGTACCACCAGCAGCCTCACCTGTGATACAGACAGATGAATGCTGCTGCACAATGCTGTGTGGTCAAAGCTGTGTCCCTTCCTCGGTTAAATGATTCACTGTGGGTCACTATGATGAGACTACTTAGTATCCCAGGAAAGTCAGTCACATTGTTAAATGGGACTTTTATATGGTGAATTTCAGAGTCAATTTGAACTTCTGCTCAGGTCAAGATAGAGTCAGGATTGAATTTACGTCCCCATCTAAAACAACTAAAAAAACGACGCATATATGAAACTGTGGTCCTCAGACATTGGACATAAAGTAGCTCGGGACAGTAGGTCCTTGAGAGCGAGAATAATTGGGGCAAGCTCTGCGGTTACCCCAACTCACTGCCTAGGGGAGGGATCCCAGTCCACAACAACAGGAGTCTCTAAATCCAGAGACAGAAGTAGAGATCTGGGAAGACAAAGCAACTGGAATCTACGAGGCAGAACACCAGACAGACAAAAAATGCCCAGAGAAAGTGCTCCAGAGCTTGGAAAGATTTCCCCTGGGTCTTAAGCCCCTGTGCTCACATGGCTGCCGTGGAAAGAACCACCAAAAAGGAACAGGCAGAACAATCTCCAAGCTCACATGGGGCAGAGAATAGTTTGTGTTTCCATCATCCAAAGTCAGAAAACCATGGGCACAGAACTCAGACAGGCATTAATTACCTCAGTGGTGAGGGAAAACAGCCCTTGACTAAGAGCTGTTCACAAAGCTTCAAAAGCAAGTCTACAGATCTTCTTGGAGAAATGCTGACTCTAGGACTGGACCAGGAAATATATGAGCTAATAATATAACATGTAATAATATAATACAAATATCTTATGATTCCAGAAAATAAGAAAGTGCTTTTTAAAAAGCCACAATATTGGCGGATCAGGGAGCATCAAAGGGGAACAGGAGCCAACCGAAAGAGTTCCAATAGCCAGAGCTGGGACAGTTGAGAAACAAAATAAGTAATGGGGTACTGGATTATAACACAAAGAACAAAATAAATGTCTATTAGTTTATAGCAATCTAATTAAGTGATTGATGAATGAATGAATGAATGGAGAAATCTTCCATGAAAAGGAATTCCAAATAATTTATGCACTGCTCTCAAGGAGGTGAAACATAGCTCCTTACCCCTTTGGTATGGGCTGTGCATAGGAGCTTCCTTCCAAATAGGACAGGATGGAAGGAGGTAGACAGAGTAACTTCACAGTGGAGAAACCTGACACACACTACTTCCCTCAGGTGGTGACCAAGGTCAATCCAACAATGATGTCATGTGAATATGAATCCATGTTATGATGTGGTGAGAATGGCACTCGGTCTCTGTCATCTTCCTCCAAAAAACCCATAACCTAATCATGAGGGGGAAAAAATTCAGACATATTTCCACTGAGGAATGTTATGGAAAATACTTGACCAATTCTCCTGAAAACAGTCAATTTCATCCAAAACAAGGGAAGTCTGAGAAACAGTCATCACCTAAGGAGATAGGACAACTACATGCAGTGTGGGATACTGGGAGGGATACTGGAATAGGAAGAGAACAGGAAGGAAAACTAAGGAATAAACTGCAGACGTCAGTTAAAATAATGTCCTGATACTGACTCATTAGTTTTGACTAAAGTACCATGATAATAACGGGAAAATGAAGAGGAAATGGGGGGTGAAATAGGGGGAATTATGGGGACTCTGTCTTGTCTTTCCTGTTTTTCTATAAATCTAAAAATTCTTCTGAAGTTTATTAATAATAAATTCCAAAGCAAAATATCCCACACAGTTGACATAGCAATCTCTTTTTTCTTCTTCCTTCTCCTCCCCTTCCTCACTGTGACAGCCATTTCTGACATCACAAGTGATGTTAGTGGCTCCATAGAGTTCACACCAGATAATAAATTTAGATTTAAAAAACCTGAATTACTTAACTTCAAAAATAAATCAGGCCAACACTTGCCTTGAGCTTGAGCTGTTCCTGGAGATAAGCAGTCCATCTCTCAGGACCCTTGTGGTGACCAGACCTCCCCATCTCCTGTGAGTGACATGGAGGGAGGGTGGCAGTGCTTATAGGGTAGGGGGAGGTACCTAGCATGAGCATCCATGTATCCCCTTTTTACCCCCACCGTTACCCCCACTGAGCACCTGCTGTTCACTTTTGGTCTCCTCAGCAACTCTGAAATGAGTACCATTCCTGTTTCTCCAGTGAGACCCTTGGCACTCAAGTGAGTGAATTCACTCCTCTTTCACGCTGCTAGAAAGTAGCAGAGCCAAGGTTTAAATAAGGCATGTGTGACTGCAAAGCCCATAGTCTTCCTGCTGCACCACCTGCCTCTCCCCAGTTCCTTGCCTGCCTGTCCGAGTCCTTGCCATCTTGCTTTGTAACCCTGCGTGGGCTGGCCTAGAAGAGCTCCTGCACTGTCTGTTCCAGTCACTGCTCAGCAGCTGCCGTGGTCAGACAGACACAGTCAGGTGTGCACAGAGGAATCTGTTTCTAGTGATGCTTAGTCCTGAAGCTCACATCGAAGATGCATGTATCTGTAACCACACCTGTACCCATAATGGAGCACACAAAAGGTACACCTGGAGAACTTTCACTGTCACAGTAGAGATACTTCCATCTCATAAGCTTTCTGGAAATAAGAGAAAGAGCCAAGTTACAACAAACACTGTGCTTCCTACAGTATCCTGACAACCTTTCATGGTTGTGGCAATTTGGCATTATGGTGGAGCTACTGAGTTGTGATTTTTATTTTACCCAGGAGTGGATGCATTTGCCAGGGAACAAGGCAAGTTATGAACAGTGCAGGTGAGGATACACTGTGTACCCAGAGGTGGCAGCATTTAGGTTACAAAGCATCAATGTCAATGTTGTCTCAGCAAAGTAATGCAGTACACCGTTCTATTTCAATTTCCAAACCAGAGGAATACTGTGAGATTATAGAGGTATATTGGAAAAACACTGCTCATCTGGGCAAATGCTAAAAAGATGTGAATTCGAGATATTGTAACAGTAAAATGAAGTTTATTTTTGGCTCATTCTTTTGGTGGACATATTTGCTCACCTTGCAAGTGGGATGGAGGTCTGAAGATGTCGACACTTGGGAACATAAATTTAATGAGCACTGCTTTTATTTTTCACTGTAAATGACACATCATTTACAGTGAAATGATGTGGCACATCAAATGCACGCAACCACAGAAATTCAGCGCCACTGATGGCTCCTCTTCCTAGTGTGTCTTTAAGGAGGTCTTGTGTATGGATGAGCATTTTTCAGGGTGGAGAGAACCTCATTGAGGAGCACCGCTCTAGGACACAGCCTTCATGGGGATCTTTGCATGTTTGCACCAGCCATACAGACCCGGACTGGTGCTTTGTCTGGTAGCTCAGAGGCAGTTTGGCCCAGGTGTGGGCAGCCCCTGTCCAGCCAAGTGGCAGCCCCAGAGAGCAGAACCAAAGAACGTGTTGCTGGCTTGCTCTAGCATGTTTTCCAAAGCCGTGAAATTTAGTCCATATGTTTAGATCTCTTCTTGGCTGATTGCCTTGTGCAGTTGATGCATATAGTACAACAAAATAAAAATTAAAAAATCTGTTTTGGAGCAAACTTGAATGGGAGGAAACACCACGACTCTGTGTGGAGAGCATATGTAGGCATATCAGCCCCATTATGTGTGCGTGTGTGTCTGGGCTGTGCTTTCAGAGTGCCATTTATGAAATATTTATCATAGTTTCACTGATGAGGTTTATGAGGTACCTTTGTTATTGATGAGGAGCCAAAGCATTTTGCTAATGGAGAAGGCTGTTGTCAGGGTCCAGGAGTGAGGACTGAGGCAGAAACCGTGTTAGAGTTCAGGGGAGGGTGGGCATCTCTGCAGTGTTATCAGCAACATGCAGTCACCTCCGGCTTGGGCCAGTCTCCTTCGAAAGGCACTGCCAAAGAGAGGGTTCTGGAAGGATTGCCCATGGGATTTATCCTTTGCTGTCCCTGCATGTGTGGCTATGGGGTGGGGGAATTGGGCGCTCTTGCATGAATCAATCAATGTTGGTTTCCTGTTTAGATCTCTTAAATTTAAATGTAGCCTAAAACCAGTAAGAAAACAAACTCACCAAGTCATGAAAAGCAGAGCCTTTTGGAGATAATTCCTTGAGAAGGAGCGTCACAAAAATTAGAAAAGACAGCACCCACAAGCCAGGAAAACTTTTGTGAGCCTCTACTAGGTGGTTTCTGAGGAAGATGTGAAGAAATGGTACTCCTCCTGCAGGAGCTAACATGAAGACAAGAAGATCAGAGTGATAATAGTCTGTGTTCCCAGACTATTATCATGCACCAGATGTGTTCTCAGGGCCTTAAATGTATCAACCTCATTTAATCCATACAAACCTATATTATTACCCTCACTTTCCATTCGAGGAAACTGAGGTTCAAACTGGCTAAATATCTTTCCCAAGGTCATACAACTTGCAATTCTGAGAGCCAGGATTTGATCCGGAGGGTCTGACGAAAGAGCCTACACATTTAAGACATTGTCAACACATAGTCTGTTATATTTTACCTATATCCTAACCTACGCCCTCCCTTTCTTTTTTTTAAGTGTACAATTTAATGGCTTTTAGTATACTCACAAAGGTGTACATTCATCACCACAATCAATTTTAGAGTGTTTTCATTACCCCACAAAGAAACCTAGGAACCCATAGTCATCACCCATCCCCCAAATCTCCTCTTTTTTCTAATCCCCTAGCCCTAGTGTTTCTATAGATTTGCCTGTTCTGGACATTTCCTATGTAAGGAATTAGTATAATATATAGCCTCTTACGACTGGCATCTCTTACTCAGCACAATGCTTTCAAAGTTCATTTAAGTTGTAGCATGTTTCAGTATGTCACTTTTTATTGCCGAATAATATTTCATTGTATTAATATACCATATTTTATTTATCCATTCATCATTTGATGGATATTTGGGTTGCTTCTACATTTTGGCTAATATGAATAATACTTCTTTGAACATTTGCATAGGTTTTTTTACAAACACATGAGTTCATTCCTTTTAAGGACATCCCTAGTAGGGGAATTGCTGAGTTTTCACATGGTAACTCTATGTCTAAGCCTTTGAAGAACTGCCAGACTGTTTTCAGAAGTGACTGCACCATCGTATATTTGCACCAGAGTGTGTGGGGTTCAGTTTTCATCACATCCTTACCAACACTTGTTTTTATCCGTCTTTCTTGGTATAACCATTCTAGTAGGCATAAAATGTTGTCTGATTTTGATTTTGATTTGCATTTTCCTGATGGCCAATAATATTGAGCATTTTTCATGTTCCTATTTCCCCATCTGTTCTTTGGAGGCTAATCCTGGATACCCTTTCATTCATAAATACTCATGTATGTACCTATAAAGTTCATTTAAGTTGTAGCATGTATGTACCTACCGGTTTGTTTCATACCTTTCAAAAAATGGTTGAATGAAGATCTCAACAAGGCCTACACTTGCATTTGGTTGTTTTGTCTCTTGGGTCTCTTTTAACCTATAAGTTTCTCCCCTTCCTACTTCTGAGCCAGAAAAAAAGCAAAGAACAAAACCTCAAACTGTGTTTCTTCTGCTCTCACACCACAACAATTAACTTTTCATCTGTGGAAGACCTCTGTGCCCAAACGTGTGGGAATTCTCCTCGCCAACTAGCAAGCAGTCCGTTCTGCAGCGGACACCAGCTGGATGTCCTCATTCAATCCCAACACTATCCACCTAAAGATAATGCCCAGCTCCACCGGGTGGGGACTCAGTCCTCCAAGACTGCCCCCACCTGAGATGCAGTCACAAGCCCCAGGTGGTTTCACCTGTGTTTCCAACTGACCGGCTATAAACTGGAGATCCCATGCCCCCCTCCCCTTCGGCTTAATTAACTCGCTAAAGAACTCAGGGAAACATTCACCTACATCTACTGGTTTATTTTTATGGTTGTTACAAAGGTTACAGATGAAAAGATGCAAAGGACAAGATGTGTGGGAAGGGGTACAGAGTGTCCATGCCCTCCTTGGGTGCACCACCCTCCAGGAACCTCTACATGTTCAGCTTTCTGGAAGCTCCTGAACCCTGTCCTCTTTGGATTTTTATGGAGACTTTTTTGGATAAGCATGTTGAAGCATGGTCCGTGTAGAAATGTGATTGGACAAAAAGGGTGTGATCTTATACTAACAGACTGAGTGGGGAAACCTAGCAAGGCCTAATCTGTTCAAATTCTTCTTGGCCTCTCTGTGGAGCGTTCCTTCCTCTGGGGTATGGGGCAGGACCCTCTCTGGAATGAGGGTCTTATGACTCACACTCAGACAAGGTGGGTCAGAGAAAAACGGAAGGTTAGGGTCCTGCCTTGGGATAAAAAGGGCAGGAGACAGAGAGATTTTATTTTCTGAGGCCTGAAGCACCCCAACATTATAATGAAAGAACGTAACAAAGACCATGGGAGTTATGAGCCAGGAACTGTGGATAGAAACAAATATGTATGTATGTGTGTGTATGTATTTGTATTGTGTATATATATAATTGTATTTTATATATAGGGGAATCCCCAAGAATGGAATTTATTTATTTAAAAATTGTGTATTTATTCTTACATGTTTAAACTTGTCACCTTCAGTCACCCTCTCCATTTGATGCAAAACACCTATTGAGTTGCTTTTTCTACTGCTTGAAACAGTTTTTGAACATATCAATTTGTTTGCCTTTTAGTGCTTCTGCCATTTTTTGTTTCACCTCTTCCACATCAGCAAAACATTTCCCTTTGAGGACTTTTCTCAGCTGGGCAAACAAAAAAAGGTTGTTTGGGGTGAGATCAGGTGAATAGGAAGGTGGGGCTCAGGGGTCATGCCGTTTTTGGTCTTGAACACTCAGTGCAGTATGGGTAGGTGCACTCATAAATCACCCATCATGAAACAGGCAAACGTGTTGAAAGAACCTCCCAAAAAAATTCACTGAAACTGAACTCAGCCTTTCACAACAACACTAACTGGTACACTGATGCCGATGGGTTCCTAAAACTCTTATCTAGTGGGGGAAACCTATATTACAAGGGGCCTGCCCTCCAAAAAATAATTCCAGGTTTTTTGGAGTCCTCCCTTGCATACTTATGGGTGTGTATTTTTGCATTTATATTTCTCACAACCCCCTTTATGGTAGTTCTGTTGTTGTCATTGAAGAAATTGGGCTGTTTGCCCTGTGTGGTTTCCCACATTCAGTTGCATCCGTATGGTGTCATTTAACATGTTCTTCTGTTCTCTGTATTTCCTGCAAACTGGTAGCCAAATCTAGAGGCTTAATCAGATTTAAGTTTGTTTTTGTTTTTGACAAGACTACTCCATAGGTGGTATCTGTACTTCCACATGTCTCTCCTCTTGTGCCTTTAAGATTAGTCACTAGATTCATATGTTGTCAGCCAAATGTGTATAGCATAAAATCTCCCATCAGCTTTTTACCTAATATATTTCCCAGCCATTGATGAGCATTGCCTAGGTCCACTATCTATCAGGAAGTTGGCTTTCCTAGTCATGCTAGTAAAATGCCTCCTAAGAATGCAACATTGCCTCCTCTACCACGCACTATTTCCCTCATATTGCAAAAGCAGGAAGTCAGAAAATAGCAGAAACTAAAGAGACATTTTATTTTTTTATATTAATTATGTAGTAATTTACTCAACTCTTCAGTGCTAGACTGAAAACTTCTCAAGGACAGGCACCAGTTCTGTCTTGCTGACCACCCCCAGCTGGCCATGGTAGACGCTTGCTAAGTAGATGTTGAATCAGGGAGTGGCTATCAGGTGCTTGTCACAGTGTGCTCTCTTCTGAAGATTTCCTGTGATACCAGCATTGGGAGCATTTTCACTGATCGCTTTTTAGCGACTTCCCTGGTTTCAGATGATGTCAGGTAAAACAGGATGGCTTACATAGGAGACGTATGAAATATCAAATTCAAGGCTTACAATTCAGAGTCTAAACTCTATTTTTTTTTTTTAACCAACACCTGTTTTATCTAACTGAACCAAAAAATATGTGACCTTTTTTCCTCCCAATTTGTAGCCTCAGTTTTTCTCAACTAACAGCATGGCTAATGGAAGATTGAGCCTGTGCCTGCTCAGCCATGAAATCTGACTCTCAGCCCAAGGCTGCGTAGGTCTCTGTTTGGGATTTGAAAATAAAATGTTTTTATTAAATTTTGGTGTATTAAGTTCAGGTTAGGTGTTTTGCAAGAAAAGGGAAATGTTATCTAGAATCTTCCTGTTAATACTGAATCTTTGGTTCTTTTGAGCCACTGTCTCACCAGTCTTCCTATGGAAGATTGCAGGAATGTTTCTAGTCCCACTTTGAGCCTGGCTGTTTGCAGCTTGTGCAGAGCAAATCATAATTTGCATCATAGTCAGGGATCTGAGATTTGTCTCCTGCCTCATTCTCTCTCCTACTGATTCAGTTATAACTTGTCTAAGAAAAAGACTGCTTGTAGCTGAAAGAAAGATTTAAATGCTAACATGGGAGTTTGAAAACTGAAGACCTTTTTTTGGGAAAAACCAGGCAAGGCAGTTGTGAGGGTACACTCAGTGCCCTTGTATGTGAGCTTTCTCTCAGTCTTCAACACAAAGACAAGCCTGTGTGGGCTTTAGCAGAAGTTCTAGAGATGTGGCCAGCCAAGACAGCTGTGGCTGTCACTAGTTTGTCACAGATGTGATACAAAGAGGATATACATCTTTCCAAGACAAGGTAATTCCCAGTTCAGGTTCTGCAGCATCATTTAGCCCATCAGAAAACTTGAAGCTAATTATATATATTGCAGTCCATTCAAAAATAATCTTGTAAAGCACAATGTGTTTCTTTTACATGAGATAGCTTTCCTTTTAGTGTGATACGAACCCGTTGTGGATGCTCTCTGTTATACCACAAAAACTGTTATAACCACAGTGCCTCTTGTCTTCCAGAAGGAAGCTTAAGAGTCACTTTTAAAACTTGGCGTGTGCTTTTCCATTAAAAACTGATGTTAGGCTCCTATTTAGCATGCGGTACACAGCTAGATCACCCTACATTCACAATGTACAGCAGAAAAAATAACACTACTGCGATACCAATAATTAAACTAAAAACAATTACACTAAACACATTTAAAACTAGTTTTAAAATTTTATCTTGATGCAGCCACTTAGGAAAAAGGAAAGGATAAAAATATATTTGGAGACATTTATAGTGATCTGAAGAGGACTTCTAAGTTTGGGAACTTACCTATTCTCATCATTGTTAAAGCTTTATGACTCACAAGAAAACAAACAAACAACAAATAGGTTTTCCAGATGTTAATTGGAGATGTTTTGAAAGAGAGAAGCTTCCAAAGGCAGACAAATATAAAGAGAATGTGTCTTTAGGATATTCATTCATCCTCTGAGTACCTAGCATGTGCTCAGCACTGGAGCAACAGTCTCAGACCACTAGCTTTCTAGGCCCCTTTGCATAATTGATAGTCTCAGGACTATTACCTTTAAATAGCCTCAAGATCCCCTTTACGCTCCTAAAAATTATTGAGGCCCCCAGAGAGTTTTTGTTTGCATGGGGTTCTATCTACTGATATTGACCATATTAAAAATTAAAACTCTAAATAAAAGTTTAAATGTTTTAAATAAAACATTTTTAGATATTTTATTAATTTCTTTAAACATTTTAATAAACCATTGTATGTTAGAACAAATAACATTTTATGAAAAACAATTATAAAAATTTCTATAAGCGTGGCATTTATTTACATTTTTGTAAATCTTTTTCATGTCAGACTTAACAGAAGACAGGTAGCCTCTTCTATCAGCTTGTGTGTGCAGTCTGGTGCTCTAACTTGTTTTGGTTGAAGTACGTGAAGAACATCCAACCTTCCCACAGATATTTTGTTGAAAAGGGGAAAACGATCTTTTGAGAAAATTGTGGATATTCTTTGATATTACTCCAAAACTAAACAAGTAGTAGTTATTTAAAAGTTAGTCACATTGTGAAATCTGAAACCATATCAATGAACGTTTTTGATTTGTTACATTAAAATCCATTAATCTGTCTTGCAGTTTGACTGAATCTTTTACTCATGTGTGAGTCTATGAAATCATGCATCATTCAGTTAGAAATATTGATTCACTGAGTTATATAACTTTTCAAAAATTTGGTACATTTCATTATCTAAGATTTTTTTTAAAATCATGTTCATTGCTATCACCAATGCTATCAGGGGTGTCTTAGGTATCAGGAAGGATTAGTGGATACAATTCAGATTTTTCAGTAGAATGCTTGAATTTTATTATTGGCCAAAAATACTGTAAGTTATTAAGTGGCAGGCTTGCTGCATTTATGATTGAGAAAAATCTCTGTCATCATTGGCCTGCCAGTATTTCTTTCATGTAAAAATGGTGCTCCATGAAAAAAGTTGCTAGTTCAGCTCACAACTCATGTGATTACAGACATGCTTTTCCTTGAGACAGCCTTGCATTTTAGTGTGTAGCGGAAGTGTTCTGTGTGCATTTCCCACTTTGTCACTCAGAATATAAAAAAGATGTGTACTCAAGGGTTGAGACTTAATAAAGGTAATAATTTTTTGTTCCTTTTAAGTACATTTTAAATATTCTGACTTTTTTTTTCCAGCTTCAATGCATGCAAGTTAAATTATTGGTTTTTCCCCAGCATATGTGAGATGGTAAAAACTGCAGTGACTCCTAGTACATGTTGGTGCTACTACCTCGATCCAGGCTAAGGCACCAGGAGAGTTTATGCATTGTTGCTTTTGCATCAGTAGTGTAAGAGTCAACACAGTGAAAAATTCAAATAAAGTCTTAAGATGAAAAATGCTTTGACCTTATGATTCCCTAAAAGGGCTTGGGGGACCCCCCACAGGTCTGCAGAACACTTTTTTAAAAATTCTCACTAGATAATATAGTTTGGCATAGATAAGATTTTCTTCTGGTAGAGGGAGAAGACAGATAAACTAAAAAAAAGCAAAAAGTAAAGCAGTGCCGTGTGGCAGAGGGGCTGTTTCAAGTTGGATATCATGAAAGACTCCTCGGAGGTGGTAGCATTTAAGCTGAAACTTAACATATCAAGTGGGACTGCCAGCTCAGGCTCCACAGCAGGCACAACACAGAGTATTTGAGGGAGAGCAAGAGCATGGTAGGGGGCACAGCGGGAGAGGTCAGCGTGGTGACCAAGGGCCACACCAATCAGACCTGAGAACCAAGGTCAGAGCTGTATTTGACTCCGATTGTGGTGAGGATGCCCTGGAAGGGTGGGAGCCGAAGTGAAAGGCAAAGTCCACTTGTCACACCTCCGGGAGGGTACCTTCCCTCCCTTCACCTTCTTCCTTCTCTAGGTGGCCATGGCTAGATTTGAAATTTTGACCCCTGCTTGTAAAGTTGCAGATATAAGTGAAGAGAAAATCCCAAAAGATTACATGCAGCATGATACTTTACAAAATAAAAGAGAACTTATAAAAATCTCCTAGTTGTGATAAAGCTACATAAAAAGGAAGTCAAGGGAGCAATAAATGAGGATTCAGAATGGTGACTGCCTCAGAGAGGGTGGTCTGGGGTACAGGTTGGGGGAAGATTCCACAGGCAGAGGAAGGCCTTGTCAGAGTTCCAGTTCTGAGGTTTGGTGGTGGTTTGTGGGTGTTTATTACCTTGTTCATAATGGGTGAGTGAGTGAAAGCAACAGGCTGTGAAAGAGCCAATCATGAGTGTGTTGGTGTCATGGATCATGACTGACCCAAGGGTGGGCTCCTGGTTTTAATATAAAAAGAGAATGAGGGTAGAAAAGAAACAAATCTAAAATCTATGTCTATTTCTTCTCTTCATGCACCTAAAGTCCACTTTCTAGCTTGTTCAGACCTTTGCTGTGCAAGTATTGAGTGTAGCAGCATGGGCATGAACTTGGGTTGTGGGGAGAGGCCGCTGGATTCAGAGCTGCTTCAAGCAGGACCAGCTGCACACCCCTGGTCTTGGCACTACCCCCTGCAGGCCTCGGTATCTTCACCTGCAATGTGGAGTCAAAGCAGGTCCTCTCGCGGGTGGCTGGGAACTGTTAGTAGGCCACTACCTATGGCCTCCCATCATGTGTGCCAAGCAGGTGGGCGTCCCCTGTCCTGTGCACACTCCCTACTTCTGTCCAGTGTTTCTTTGTGTAACTGGGGAAAACCAAGAATGAAGCAAGTTTGTTTTTTGTTTTGCTTGTGAGGAAAAAGTTGTTGAATCTGTTTCTAAGAATGTTTGAATTAAATCCTCTTTGCCTGAGGATGATATTTTTATCTTATATGATTGTTCTTTGGACAAGCAGTAAGAAAACAAAATGAAATTGGGAGGCTCCGTGCTTTCTTCCTGAAAAGAGGCTTCAGGGCTTTGGGCCAAACTGTGGCTTGAAATGAATTTCAGAAGCAGCCGCAGCAGGCAGCCTCTGCTGTGAGGGGCCCTGCCGGTGACAGGCACGTTCCCCTGGGACAACACTGCAGGGTGGTGGCCACGCTGGGCTGCCCACGGCACGGGGACCTGCTGGAGGAAGAGTGGGCTCAGCGGGAACAGAAGGGCCACACCATGGCTTACACAGGAGGCTGCTCCAGGCCCAGGCCAGGCTTTCCATTTCAGTGCCCTTTCCCCACACTGCATGGCTTCGGTTCGCCGACAGGACTGCTTAGGCAGCTGTCACAGCTTAGACCCTTTTCCTAAAGAAAAGTTGTCGCAGGGCTATCAGCCATCAGAGAATCAAGGGGGCAGTGACTGGCACTCTGTTCTCCAGAGTCAAGAGGAATAGAGTGATTCTAGGTTCCATGGTGAAGAGGAGCTAGCTACATGCTCCACTCGCCTCTCTCAGCCCTTGTGCATTGGATTTTAGAACAATAATCTGTTCTAACTTCTCTATGTGGAGCCAAAATCTGCCCCCCCTGACTTCACAGACCAATCCTAATTCAGGTCCCTGCAGAACTATGTCTGCCCCTTTCTGAACTTCATCCTAGGGCTCTTTTGTGCCCTGCACCATGCTTGGCAGCAGACAAAACAGACATAGATCTTCCTTTCTGGGAAACTGAAATGTAGTGGGGCAGATGCCAGTAAACAAATGACAGCACAAATTTATAAAGATAAAATGAAGTTTCGCACTACCACTTCATTACTACAGTATGTGGGAAATGACCAGCTATGTTGTTTTTTTTTTTTTGCCAAGGAAGTTATTTTGCAATGGCCTGATTTAAAGGCCTCCAAGTTTCCAGGAAAATTGGCTCTGGGTGAAATGCAGTGGCATATCACAGGCCCACGCAGCTGGCCTAAGTTGCAAGGGAAGGGGTACTGTTCACCGAGGCTAGAGCCTATATTTGTGATGGCGATGACTTAAAATGTGGGCACTGTGGCATATGGAGCATGTTGAAGGGGATAGTTGAGGAGAAAACTGGAGGCTTTGGAGGCAGGTCTTGGGGGGCCTCGAGCGCCGGGCTAAGGAGTTGGAGCTGAATTTGATCATCATCAGGAGGTGAGAAGAGCTTTGAACCAGGAAAGAAATGAGATAGGTGTTTTGAGGCCAACTCTTGAGGCGGTTACTATAAAATGTCTCCGAGCTTGGCCTCTGCAGCCTAGTTGCCTGGGTTCCAGTCCTGGCCACTAGCAGTGAGAAGAGCTGCCTGACCTCTCTGTGCCTCAATTCCCACATCTGTAAAGCAGGAACAATAATAGTGTATACTAGTAAGGATTGAATGAACTGGTGCTTATAAACCTTTTGGGACTGCGCCTGGCTGAGGAAAAGTGCTGTAAAAGGGTTAGCTGGTATAATTACCATTTTTGTCATAGTAATTTTAGGAACATGAATTGGAAGGAAGGTGGGTGAATCTGAGTAGGTGAGTGACTCGTGGTTGAGCATCTCGAGGCCTGACTTTAAGAGACTAGGTGTAGGGCAACCCCTTTGGGGCCCCTCCAACTGTGGGAGCTTTTCTGTCCTCTCAATAAATACTGCTTAAAAAAAAGAAAGATTAGGTGTGCCACTGCCTCCTCCCCTCACCCCCCATGGCACCTGCACCATGTTTTCCACACAAACAGAAACTTGACTCTTTTATTCTTTTTAAAATATTTTTTAATCCTCATTTGGGATTACCGACCTTCCAGAAACCCCTTGTTAGGGTATGCACCAAATGTGTGCACATGAGGGCTATTTCCCATATGCAGACCTAGGGAAGGAGTTTTGAGCACCTTGTTCCCCTGCCAGCAGCCCCAAAGTGAGGTGCTGGAGCTCACCACTATGATGATAGTGAGGAAAACTCTGGGGAAATGCTAGGCTCTAATGTTAAATGAAATAGAGCCTGAAACTATCCATACTTGAGGGTCACAATGATGTAAAAATTTGGATGTATATTAGCCGAGACCTTTAAAAAAATGCAACCAGATGACGTTACTCATGTTAAGATGTGGAGTGTTATGAGCACATTGATTGTTTTCCTCTAATGTTTCTGCAATTGCCTTAACAATATGTAAAACATAGAAAACATAAAGGAGGGAACATATGCCCAGGAAGCCTCCTATACCTCAGAGACCCTCCAATGCAGAGCAGCCACTGTTTGAGCAGAGATGGGGGGGCTCCAGAGGTGAAGGATGCCCGTTGTCAGGTAAGCTGCATGGACTGCAGAACCCCATCTGCCCTCTCTGGCCTAGAAATTCCTGGCCAATGGCTCCTGCACTTGGGTCCTTCCTTTCCTCATGGACAGCACTTCCTAGGGGCACAGGGTCATTCCAGAGTGAGCTTCCTTGGTAACTGGACCCATGGTGAAATAGTATCTTAGGTTATATATCACATCAATGGCCTTAGTTAACAACAAGCACAATTCACATTCCCACTTAATCACTGTCAGCTGCAGATGGTGTGACCTTGGGCAGGATACTTGGCCTCCCTGAGCCCCACTTTTCCATCTAAAAGAGGAGTAGTTACCTCCGTGATGTCTCTTTCCCTGGGCTCTTGCTAGTAGGGAAAGTGCGAATGCAGTGCCTGGTGCCCAGGAAACTGCTCAGTCAACAGTCATGGCTGCTGCTGGTGGGATGGGTATGCGGGGTTGTAATTATTATTATTAGTTTTATTCAGTGGTTCAAATACAGCCTCCCCCATGAGGTTGGACCCCATTCTTCTGCCAACAGCTGTCTCCCTCTCCCCTGGTCTCCTGGAACACTATGTTTGTGCCTATTTCCTAGCATATGTTACTTTCTCCATGGCAATGGTATCATTTGTATTTGTTGCCACTTTGCAGAGGCAGGGTGCTGTGTGGCCAGAACAGAGGAATGGCTAGGTCAGGGACTTTCTGTTTACATAAAGCCCAGAAATGCTATGCTGCAGGGTTTCAGGCAACTGTGAGGAAAGCGCATTCCCTGGTCTCCATGTGGCCAGGCCTTGGCTCTGTGGGCCCACAGCCTTGCTCAGCCCTCCCTCCAGAACTGCTACATTGCCCTGTTCATCCCTCAGCCCTCCCCCTGAAGCAGTGTTTGTAACGCCATGGCACCCAGCACATTTGTAATACTTGCTCCAAGTAACCAATTAATCCAGATAAGTGGGTCTGTGGAGCCCACAGGTTTAAGTACCACAAGGATCACATGTTCAGGCACATTTCCCTCCAGTGCTTGATGACAGCCCAGAAAACTTCCCGGAGCTTCTGTCACATCTTGCTCATTGCCATGTGTCCTTGGCATGGAAAACTAATTCAAGGGTACAAACAGAGTGATTTCTAAATGAGCTTCCTGTCTCAAGGCAAAGGTCAATTTGCCGGTGCAGTTGAGAGGGCCTCCAGGTGGATGAAACTGTTAGGGGGGAAATGACGGGGTGAAAGGTCTCTGAGAGCTTAGCTCACCAGTGCAGGCCCTTAATGGATGCTAAATAATTGAAAGAATAAAGTGAGAGATGGGTGGATCTGCCTTGATGAACCCTGGATGAACTAAGGGGGCCCAAGAACATTTGCCAGTTGGTCATTAATGTTTCATCAACAGTGTCTGCATCCTTTGTTCATTTCTAATGGTAGCAGGAGTTTCCGATCACAAGATAGAGTTGCAGGAGAAACTTAAATGAAGGAATTAGACCTGGCCTACAATGCGCCCAATAATTTGAGTTTATTTCAAAATAGTCTAATAGCTGGGATTGGCCTGGTTTGGCTTGTTAATGTGCTTAGATGGGATTTGGGTGCTTTCTCTCTATGACATTTGGGGGGGAGTTATGGATTTTAGAGCATTACAGCTTTATTGTTTTTGGTTTTGCTTTGTCTGTGTCTGAAGTGAAGTTTACTAAAGCTAAAATGGCTGTTTATTCATGACGGGGGGGCGAGGAGTTATAGGGAATAATTCTACTCATCTAGAAAGAATGCCTTCTTCAAAATGATTTTTGCTGTTGGCAAAGCTGAGAACACACTCACATGATTCCCTGCCCGCCGTAAGTGACAGGAAAAACACATTGTGTGCCGTGGATAGCTGTAACTGGCAGTGAATTGGTTTAAATCATACAGAAAGGTTCAGTCTACACAGCCCCTCTACTTCAGGGGAACCCAGCCAGAGGGAAGAGATGGAGGTTTAGAGTGCAAAAAATGGCAGGCCCAGACTTGAGCCTCCGTGGTTGGGTTTCCCCAAAAAATAACCAGGTACTTGCCCCGTGTGAGCTGTGGGTTTTGGTGAAATTTTCCACTCCCTGCCACTGCCCTGCCCTCCCTTGGCGATCCTGTACTGGAAGGGTTGCCCAGTCTGCTGTTAAGGCCCTCTCTGCCCTGAAATCCTGCCTGAGCTCACCACTTTCCTCTCACTGACTTTTGAAGATGGAGGAGGGGGATCTCCCTTGTCCCCAGCTCTAGCTGGCATGCTTTTGACAGTGACTGTTCTGAGGCCTGCTGGGACGCCCGCTGCCCACAGAGCTGGCGGGAGATTCCGATGGCTTCCAGCATCCGCAGTGCTCACTCATCCTGCAGATGGCTGGTATTTCTATTTTTCACAACTTAACTGAAAAGGGCACTTAAGCGAAGCAGGCATTTAGTCCCAGGCAGAATCAATCTTCCTGCTGCAGGAAGGAGCCAGGCCCCGGCAGCTGGTACTTGGAGTTGGTCTTGAGTGTGTGTTGACTCACCTTCCTCTCAAGGTAACAGAAATGAATAGCTTGTGCTAATGAATGAGGCATCCCCAGAGCCCTGTCAGTCTGTGGTGGTACCTGGTCAGCCTGATGACTGTCCCAGCCCTCCCTCAGGCAGAGCAGAGAGGAGGTTCACAGCCTGTCCCGGGTCCAGGACATGGGCTTCCCAGAGAGTAGGGGCTGGAAACACTGGTGCAGGATCATCAGAGGAAGTAGGCGCAGGTGGCAGGGGGTGGACACACACCCTTGGAAGGTGGCGAGCTTGTCCAGAAGGCAGTGTGCACTCAGCATATGTGTTTTCCCAAGGTGAGGTCTGTATCGTTGTATTTTTCTCTTAGGAGATTTTTAGGCTGTTTTGCAAGGCTTTGTTCTGCTCTATACTGAGATTTCTGCTCTGTCTCTCTTAGCCTTTCTTTCCCCTTGAGGGATGGCCATATAGTTGCCCACTAGTGCCTGCACCCTCATTTTTTTAAAGCACAGTCTTCCCTGCTTTGTTTTTGTTTCTGTTTGTGTGCTTTTAAGGCACATGTTTTTCAGATATAAAATGACTTCCTTTGCTCCTTCACTTACTCTCAAAACACCTGTGTCCCAAGGATGACCTTTTGAAACACTGTTTACATTTTGGATCAGATCATTCTTCATTGTGGGGACTGTCCTGTGCATTATAGGATATTCCGCACTGCCTCTGGCCTCCACGCACTAAACGCCAGAAGCAGCCTTCCTGCCCCTGGTTGTGACAATCAATCATCTCCCAGTGTCCCCTGGATAGCAAAATTCCCCTCAGTTAAGAACCACTGGTCTACAGATGTTCATTTGTATACCTAACCCTGAATTGTATCCCACATCTTTAAAATAAAATAAAAATTATTATTAAAAAATAAACAAATAAGAAAAGCACTGGTCTACAGGGATCATGCCAAGACAGCACACCCATTTTGAAGGTATGCCAGTCTACATGGTAGGATAAATCATTCTTGGTTATTTGTTCTGTTTGTTGTTTGTCCATTTATTCACCTGTCTATTTACCTAATGATCCATCCATCTGCCAACCCAACTAACCAGCCAAATATCCATCCATGGGACAAGAGTGCCTTTGGATCTGGACATGCTTGAAATGTAAACTTTTTTTCATGGAGAGAAAGAGATTAAAGATAGAGAAGGTAACTGCTGATGAAACAGGATGAGATCCATGTCACTAAATAGTAGGGAAAGATACTTGGGAGAAAGATAAATGCTACTTTCTCCTCCTCCTCCTCCTCCTCCTCTTCCTCTTCCTCTTCCTCTTCTTCTTTCCAGAAGGAAGGAAGAATGGAAAAGAGAGAGGAAAGTGTTTTGGTTGTAAGGAAGGAAAATTACTTTGTTTACGCCCAGTGCTTGATCTGTATATGTAGAAAAGGGATTTACTAGATTACAAAGAGATCTCTGTCCAACTAGAATTGCTTTTCTTGGATTTATTTTCCAAAGATATGTCATAAGGCAGTAATGTACTATTCTCAGTTAAAATGTCCAAGCACAGGGCCAGGAGAAAGGCATTAAGCCTCCTTCTAAGAGCTTCTATTCCAAATGACAAAAATATTCATCACAAAGGACAGATTATACAAGAGTTGGCACCTCTTTTAGAGGTCATGAGCTAAGTCTTCACTTATTTATTCTTATTAAATGGTTCTTTTGTTAATAGTAATCTTATCTCCCTTAATTATTGTGAATTAGTCATGATAACTGCCTATTTTATTGTGTGCTTATTATGTATCCGGCACTGTTCTAAGAGCTTTACATGGATTAACTCAGTTAATCCTCTCAGCCCAAGTGATCTTTTGAAGATGACAACTGAAACACAGCAAGGTTAAGTAACCTGCCCAATGTCACACAGCAGCTAAGTGGTAGAGCTGGGATGCATACCCTCACTGTTTGATTCTGAAAGCATCAGCCCAAAGAACTGTGCTCATCTGTCTGGAGAAAACATGGAGACCTGGAACATGTGTGTATGCCCACCATACCATCCATAACTGATGATTCCCAGGAAATTCCGCTGGTCTGAGGAGTGTCCAGGTCTGTGGTGACAAACCTGGAGCATTTAAGAGAATCTGGGAATTTGAGCTTTTTAAAGAGGCATGAAGACACTGGGAAAATGAGACTGAATATATTGAACAGACCTCAGAGCCTGTCACCCAGAGGAAGATAAACTCCTTCTGGTTTTCCCTCCTTCCTCTCTCCTCCCTCCTGTTTCTCTGCACCTTCTTCTTTCCCTTTCTCCTCTTGTCTTTCTTTTCGGTTCTCCTCTCTCCATGTAGCCCTCAAGACTCACCTCCTCTCCCGGACTGTGTTCTGGCCCCACAGGGAGTACAACCCCAGATCCTCACACTCCCACTCCCTGGGTCCTCTTGAGCCTCCTCACCTTCTGTTCTCGCCATGAATTCCTTCCTGGATTAGAAGCCACAGGTCCTGTTTGTTGAGCCTTTTCACATGCAGGAGTATGGTTTCTAATGAACTGCTTTGCTCTCTCTCACCCTTTGGTCTCCTGCACAGTCCTCTGTGAGTAGCACCCTGTCATGGGAGGGCAAAAGCCGGGCATATTGTGTGCTTGGAGCTCAAAGTCCCTTTGCAGTGAAATTCCATTCTGACCCTACAGAGCTTTCAGGCTGGGGCACACCATCTGATCTGTTTGTCCTCCTTGGTGGCGTCCTTTCTCATTAAAAGTTGAAATCGGAAAGATAGTGTCCCTTGGTCCCTCTCACGGTCTCAGCCTTTGCTAGTCGTATCTGGGACCCTTTCCCTTCTCAATGTCCTAACATGATATTTCCCATTGTATCTCATCTGGGCCTCATGCAATCAGCCATATCAGACCCTCATGTAGCTCGGGCTGGGAGAGCCTTCCCGTAGAGTCCTGATCTGGCCTCCCACACCCTCTGCTCCACCCATTCTGTGCCAGGATTCATTGCTGAGACAGGATTTCAAAGCTGCCCCTTAATGCCCTTTGTGCATTAAGCTTTATGTTGCTTCTTTTGTGTGTGTCTTTCCTCGTCGGATTCAAAGTCACTTAAATAATACAGCAAACATTACTCAGCACCTATCACGTGCCAGCCACCATGCTAGGTGCTGGGGACACAAAAATGAGTGACTAGTCCCTGGAAGTGACAGTGTCAACAAATGACCCTAGTAGCAGGAGACACAAGTGTCATGGGAGAGGTATGTGTTGGATGGTGTGGGTGAGCACGCGCCAGCCCTCCCTGAAGGGCAGGGCCCACCTCGTGTTCAGCCTCCTACAGAGGCAGTAAGGCTGAGACTGGTAGCAGCTTGGCGAATGTGTGCAGTCAGGTCTGGCACATGGTAAGCATGCAACACATGTTGGCTGTCATTATTCTCATCTCGTAGCCCCTCTCCCTTCCCACCTGTTTCCCTGCTTCCATTATCAGACCACACGGATCATGTTCAGAAATTCCTCTTCAGTAAAACACAATGAACAAATGAACGTGGGCCCATCAAGAGAGAAGTGGAAAAGCCGGGGAGAAGAGCTGACTCTTGGTGAGGAGGAAAGGAAAGCTGCCCAGTCGGAAGGGGAATGTCTAGAGGGAAAGAGAGATCCCTGGGCACATCAAGCTTTCCTCCCCCGGATCTGCCAGCCCCTGCCAGCCCTGGTCACTGGTCCCTGGATGGCCCTCATGAGTCTCCTCATTGCTTCTCTCTTTCTTTTTTTTTCCTCCAGAAATAGGACATTTCATATCCTTTTAAAAAAAAATCAGCAATGATTCAAAGCCTGTTTTTCTGTTCTCTCTTCCTTTAGTTCCACAAACAGTTATGGAATTCTTCTGTGTGCCAGGTACTGTGCTAGGCTCTGAAAATACAGCTGTGATGAGACAGTCCCCTCCCACCTCTCAAGTATGGGGTGTCCAGCCCGACCTCGCCTTCTACACCACCACTAACCGTAAGATAGGTGAAGTGAGGGGTTGGGCTTAGATTCCCTTTTCCCAGGATGAGGTTTTGTGTGATTTTAACTTATTTGCAGATAATTAACCTTAGGGTCAAAAAATCCTACCCTTCTGCCTCTACGGAGATTGAAATCAGATTTTTGAAGAGAAGCAATTGCTGTGTAGAATTAAAAGCTTCTTGATGAATACTGCCGTCGTGACATGGGGAGGAAATCACAGTAGCACTTTCTGCTATGTAATTAAAAAACCAAAAAAGCAAAGATGAATGAAATACCCACAAGTGAAAATGGGATTTGGTTTTCAACAGAGGAAATTGAAGTTCTGTCAGTTATGCATGGAGTGCTTGCTGAATTATTTCAAATTACAACAGGAAGTCACGAGGTCCATTTTCTTTAATCTGTGCAATACCACGACCCAAGAAAGGGAATTTTTACTCTAAAAACGTGATTTTTTTCCCCATCCTAATCATTGACTCCATTTCAAATTTTCAAAACCATTTCATAGACGCAGGTGAGGTCTTGCCTGTTTTGTCTTCTCTCTTCCCCTCTATCACACCCTGGTTTTAGGAGTCACACTGATTCTCCAGTCCTTAACCACCTTTGCCCAAGAACTTGTAAAAATTAGTAGCCGAGAAATTTTTTTATCAAAGTCATGGAGTCTATGCTGTACTCCCCCTTTGATTTTTCTTCCATATCTTGAAATCAAACCAGGGAGCCCATGGTGGCTACACATTTGTCTCTCTGGCAGTGGGGACACTGACTCTGAAGCCAAAGGGACCCGGGTTCTTGCTCCAGCCTAGTTCCTCGCTGTATAATCTGGGAAATCACTAGCTTCTCTGAGCCTCGCTTTCTTCATATATGGAATAGGAACTGGACTAGCCTCATCATTAGAGTGGATGGATATATGAATGTCTAGTGCATAATAAGTCCACGAGAAATAACAGCTGTTGTAGTCATCATTGCTGTTGGAAGAAATAATTGTGCAATTTAGGAGTGCTAAATTGGGGTTACAGCTAAGGGACTTGGGATTGCTAGGACCTAGTGTGGACAACAGCCACCACTTAGCAAGTTCCAGTGGCAAATTTATATGGAAATATGGGCCTAGATCCTTCTTATAAGAATTCTGGAAAGCTGGACTGGAGCAGGAGCTCATCCTAGAGGCCTAAGAGACCTCTTCCCTGCACCCCCAGACAAGTACTTGGGGTCAGACCAATGAGGACAAGAACCTGAGATCCTGAATCTCCATTCTCCCGAGAAAGGAAGCTATGGCCAGCTCTCCACTCGTCGGAGAAGGAGCTGGTCCTCCTCAGGATTCTAAGCACATGGGAGAAGGAAGCAGGCTGTGGGCCTTCGGTCTTTGCACCATGAGATAAAGCAAGGAGGGCATCAGGAGGAGCCATGCCTCAGTGGGTGCTGCTTCAACACACAAAACTTTTCCATCATATCAGAATCCTTCTCCTTGGAGGAGGAGCAAGGAGATGATGGTGATGATGGTGGGGAACACTTAAATAGCACTTATTACAGCCAGCTAGTATTTTAAATACCTTGTGTCAATTATCTTATTGAATCTTCATAATAACCCTTTGATATAGGCATTATATTGTGCTCACCTTCTATGTGGGGAAACTGACACAAAATAAGGAGAGGTAATTAGAACCTGGAGAGCTCCTCTATAAATAAGAACTAAAGATAGATGATAGATAGATAGATGATAGATGATTGATAGATAGATAGATAGGAAACTAGCTACAGTATAGTATATTATATGTATCTAAAGATAAATAATTATCCTCCTTACCACTGTTGCCTCTAAAAAGACCAACCCAATAAACTAAGCAGCCTTCTAGAAGATTCAGTCCATGTTTATTGCATGACATGTAACCTCATCATTTTGTAGATTATGTTAAAATGAAAAAGTATTATAAATTATTAATTATAAAACCAAACCTAGAAACTTAAATTTTCATTTTAGCCTCAAGGGCTGTTTTACTGTATGTACTCCTAGATATTTATTATAGTTTTGTTTTTTGTTGTTGTTTTTTTTTTTGAGTTGGAGTCTTGCTCTGTCGCCCAGACTGGAGTGCAGTGGCCATTCCCGGCCACCGCAGCCTCGACCTGCTGGGCTCCAGCGATCCTTCCACCTCAGCCTTCCAAGTAGCTAGAACTACAGGCGCGTGCTACCACGCCCGGCTAATTTTTGATTAATTGTAGAGATGAGGTCTTGCCAAGTTGCCCAGGCAGGTCTCGAACCTGCGGGCTCAGGCAATCCACTCACCTCAGCCTCCCAAAGTGCTCTTATAGAATTTTGATATATCTATCTGCATGTCCATCTATCCATCTTTTTGTCCGTCTGTCCATCCATCCTCCATCCATTCATCCATCTATTCATCCATCTATCTATCAATCATCTGAATGGCCAGCTGACTGTGGATGACTCAGAGAGGTTGGGTAACCAACTCAGGGTCACAGTGCTAATAAGCAGCAGAACTGTCATCCTATTCTAGGTTTTCTGATTCTGTCAGCTGCCATTTCTACACCATTCTCATGTGATCCTGCACTTGATGTTGGGAGCTCACCAGCTCATGTCAGTGGACTGGACCAAGGAAAATATGGGAAGTTTAGTGACTGGGGGCTTTAGGCTTTGGAGTAAGACAGCTGCAGTCCCAACTCCTGGCTCCATCAGCTCCCCAGCTTCTTGTCTTCTAGTCACTTGATCTTACAGGACCTCCATTTCTGTTTGGGGATGTTATAAGGATTAAATGAAATAAAGATGTAAAGTATCAGTACATAAGTGGTCCTTGTGGTTAAAATTAATAGGACACCATACACCCCTAGCTGTTTTCTCCCAGGAGTTTTTTTTTCTTTTGCCTACTAGTGGAACAGCATGAAGTCTGAAGGCCACTGTGAAGCTCTGAATATTTGCTGTTAGTGACTGTAGTCAATAGTGGTAACATCTTAAACCTTCAAGCTCACAGCTGCCTCCTTCCCCAGCCTGTTGAACACATCCTGTGGGACTGTCCCTGTCTGTGGCACCATGCTCTGTACTGTCCCCTGTTGCCTTACCAAAAATTATAAGGAAGGTTGGGTATCCTGACAGCAGTTGATGTTCTTCTTTTAGAAGACTATTCATAGAAGTTTGGAATGCTGACTGAATCATTTAGAAAGGAGGAAGGGTATTAGATCAGTTATTTATTGCTGCATGATGAATTACCCCCAACACAGGGTGACTTTATGCCACACTTATTCTCTCATAATTTCTGTGGTAAGGAATTGGAGGCAAGCAATTTGGCAGGTCGACTCTGGCTGTGGGTCACTCCTGAGGTTACAGTCAAGATGTCAGCAAGCAGGCATCTGAGGACTCAACTGGGGCTGGAAGATCCACCTCCAGGCTCAGTTGCTTGGCTATGCCAGGAGACCTTGGTTCCTCCCTGGCTGTTGGTCAGAGACCTCAATTCCTCCCCACCTGTGCCACTTTACAGGGCAGCATGGCAGCTGGATTCCACTGTGAGTGACCCGAGAGAGAGCACAGGCCACATGTCTTTTATAGCCTAGCCCTGGAAGTAACACACCATCACTTCTTCCATATTTTGTTGACCACACAGACCAACGCTGGTCCGTGCGAGAGGGGCCACATGAGGCAGGAGGTGAGGATCACTGGGATCATCTCAGAGTCTAGCCGCCACAAGGAGCGCATCCTTACTGCTGGAGAACTGAGATAATTTTCCTCCTCTTCCTCCTCTTCCTCCTCCTCCTCCTCCTTCCAACTGTTGCCAACACAATAGGATAAGCCGCCTGTTAGAAGATTCTGTTCATATCTAGTCTGAGACATGTCACTCACTGGTTATTTTGTGGATTATATTCAAGTGCAAAAAGCCCAACTGGCAATATTAGTTTAAAAACATAAGCCAGAAATTTGTATTTCTAGTGTAACCTTAAGGGATCTTTTAAAATTATATGTACCCCTGACTATTTATTATAGAAATGGCTACAGATCTTTAAATATAGACCTGCATGAATTCAACTCTTATAAACTTTAAACTATTATAGGTACTAGAACACACCCTTCTTTTAACACAGAAGGGAGAGTGATCTAAGAGTGATGATTAAATGTGGGGAAGCCAAATCACCGCCTCAGTATCCGTAATGTAAAATAGTTTGCCTCCTATCTCTCTCGTCTCTTATCCCTACAATTCCCATTAGTACATGAGGTTGTTCCTTCCCTCCTCCACACTAAGCTAGATTATCTTGGGTGAAGACATTGATTTAAATTCAACCTACTTTTCTTCTGCCCTGTGAATTAATGTAAGAAAATGAAATCAAACTTCATAGGTACCATACATTAGCAACAAGGTGAGCTAGCATGAAGGGAGATCACACCGTTACTTCCATCAAAAGAAAAACCGAGCAGCCAAAACCTCACAAAAATATACTCAGAACTACTCAGAGGTCTCCTGAAAGGCAACGAGGGAAGCAAGGAATAGAATATCCTTTAAAAATAAGATCCTAAGGGAAGGCAAGTATGCCTCCTCCCTCTTTCTGGTATAGTGTGAGTGGCAACTGGCATTGGCTGGCTGACCTAGCCATCTGTAACTTCCTTAGCCTTAGCCTAGAGGTAGCCATGTGATCCAGTTCTGGCCAGAAGAACAGGCAGACGTTTATGGGTGAGATTTCCTGAGAGCTTTATGTCTGGCATGCCCCTTTGGTCTTTTACCATGTATTAACAGCCCTTCTTTATCCGTCTGTATGTACTGCTGATGTGAGGGCCAGAGAGAAGGCATCATCTTGCAGCCATTAGGGAACGAATACACACAGAGACAGTGGCCTGCTTGCTAAGGATAGTGAAACAGAAAGAAGAAAGGGCCCAGGTCCCTCATGGCACCATTAACAGCGGCTTTGGTCTGCATACTTCCAAAATTCTTTCTTTTTTTAAGAGATGAGGTCTTGCTCTCACCCAGGCTGAGTACAGAGGCATGATCATAATTTACTATAACTTCAAATTCCTGGGCTCAAGACATCCTCCCACCTCAGTCTCCCAACTAGCTGGGACCATGCCTGGCTAATTTTTTTTATTTTTTGTAAAAATGAGGTCTCAATATGTTGCCCAGGCTGGTCTCAAACTCCTGTCCTCAAGCAATCCTCCCACCTTAGTTTCCCAAAGTGCTTGGCTTACAAGCGTGAACCACCATAGTTGACTACCTCTAGATTTTTAAAAATCTGTCAGTTTTCTGTTATTGTATGTAGCTAACCTCATCAGAATTGACACAATGTGCCAGAGTTCTGAAGATCAAATGTGTTGTTCTATTGTAAATAGCAAGAGGAAATGGGATCTGAAAAGATAAAGGAATAGAACAGGATCCTTGCATGTACATTACTACAATTGAAAGTGAGGTCAGTGAATGAGAGACTGAAACATGTCCAAAGATGAATGGAAAACAAAGACCATCATTGTTTTTTTAGGGAAGCAGAGTTTTTCCTGTTTACTGGGTACAAAGCTATCTACGTAATTATAAGGAATGTTTTTGTTGCCAGAAACATCTAACTTTTATAAAAGCTTAAAGTAATTTTTTATCATTATTTCTGCAAAATGTTTTTATTAAAGGAAACACCATATGGTAACAGCAAGAAGAGTTGGTTACAAGTCACGAAGCTAGTCACAGATTTCTTTCCAACAGTTAAATTCAAAAAAACTTATCACAGACCCTACATTTAGAAAAAAAAATGCAAGTTTCAAGACTCTTGGAAGCATAAAACTTTCGTCAGAGTTGTACATGTATCATTGGGTTTTTTCACTTTCTAGAATATAAGACAAAACCTTGGAAGACGTAGGAGTTGTATTCAAAATATTGAACAACCATCACAGCCCGGGCACTGACTGGTCAGAACAGACGTGAGCCATGCAATATTCCATCTTGGTAAAGATCTCCTCATGCGAGCCCTCTACTATCCCCTACCCTCCTTAGCCCCACCAGCCCTAGCCTCTGACAACACTAATGTGTTTTCCATCTCTATAATTTTATCCTCTTAAGAATAATTGTATAAATGGAGTCATACTATATGTGACCTTTTGAGCTGGGCTTTTTCCCACTCATAATGGCTTTGGAATCCATAATGCCTTTGGGATCCATCCACATGTTGTTGCATGTATCAAAAAATCAAGAATTCTAACTTGTAGCCCAGCCGTTTTTAACTCTGGCAGAGTTGGAACACTGGCTTGTGTTTGAGCAATTCTTCCCTCAGGTGGCAATAATAAAACCAAAGGAAAACAATGGATTTTTTACATTTAAAACTAATTTTAAAATTGCTTAGGAGGAGAAACTGTGGCCTCAGGCCCTTAGGGCACCTGATGGCATGTGCATGGGAAGCAGGACCAGCTCAATGGGCAACATCTAAAAAGCACACACGTTTTGCAGGCTAGCAGTGACCACTTCACTTCTCATAACAAAATTTTGGAGTATTGGGAGAAGAGAATCTCCCTTCTAGATCTCCTTCTATAGTCCTGCTTTGGATCCAGGAGGGCAACAGGTGAGTGGATTCTCCTACCCAGAATGATGGGTCAGGCAGGAGGGTTCCTAGTGCTGCCACATGGTCATGTGTGTCTCTTTGTGAGCAGAGGCAGGGGAGGTGAGCTGAGTCTAGGTCCAGATATCTCTTTTCCTGGGGCCTGGTATGTCCCAGCCATGCTGCTAAATGTTTCACTTGCATCCTTTTATTTAATCCTATCAATGACTCCACAAGATTGGTGCCTGTACTGACACCCTGTTGTACAAGTGAAGCAATTAAGGCTTAGAAAAATTAGTGCCTCCAAGGTCATATTGTGGACCTAGGACCTGAACCAGGGGTTAAGGCCCCCAGAATCTATGCTCTTAACCACCGCATCATTTAGTCTAAAGTGAAAAACGGGTCAAAGCTCCTATGCACACCAGCATCTGACCTCTGTTTACTGGTAGAGAACGTATCACAGGGCACTGGACGTCTAGAAAGTCCCCTAAAAATGGTCCTTCAAAACTTTTTAATCTAAGGCGTGATAAAATACACACATGAAAGTTTCAGCTGTTACCTACAAATAAGGACACTGTTAAAAGTAAGTTTTTGGGGAGCCTCTTGGTAGAGGAGCCTGCCTTGATGGTTTTTAAAATACCTGAGACTTTCGAGGCCATTTAAATTTTTCCCCAAAGACGTAAGTAAATAGCAGTGATTTCTTAGGACTGTGGAAGCCTATGCAAGGATTGTTCCTAATCAAAATACCAAGTGAGCTAGTCTGTGCATTTAAACATTTGTGACTGCTGTATGAAGCAAAGCATTAAAAAATGTTTTAAAATCCTTTTTTTATTTCTCACTCCCTATCCCTTGCCTTTTTTTTTTTTTTTTTTTTGATAAAGCAACCCCACTGAGGGTGTTTACAAACCTTCTGCCCGGGAATGTCTGGCACCACAAAGCCCCCTGTTTTCAGGTGCTATGTCCTCCACTTCTCCACGCTTACCTGCGGTGATCACAGCAGTGTCGCGGCACTCACCTGGGCGAAGAGAAACCCTTTTGAGACCTGCTTCTCATCCCCTGGAAGCAAAGGCACATTATCCAGGAAATTGAAAGCAGGGCACCACTCGCTGGGCTGTGACCTGT
Source organism: Tarsius wallacei (assembly GCA_963574415.1). Lineage (NCBI taxonomy): Eukaryota > Metazoa > Chordata > Mammalia > Primates > Tarsiidae > Tarsius > Tarsius wallacei. The sequence goes on along the minus strand of CAUYQG010060170.1, from coordinate 6,552 downwards.
GGGAGCAGTGCCACTGTGGAGACTTGGCCTCTGGGATCTGTGTTGCACTTCATGCCTGGCTCCATCCTCTGTAGACAGTCCCTCAAGGAGAGCACGCTGGCACTCACTGCGCTTTGCGATGTGTTCTTCCAGGAGCCTCACTGAGGAAGAATATGAACACCGACTTGCCAGATTAACTACAAGAAAAATGGACTGACTTCTGGCCGCCATGCTTTTCAAGCAGGTCAGTCCCATCAGGCCGCCACAGGAAACCCCTACCCTCCCACCCACCCCACCCTCAGGCACATCCTGAAAGTGTCCTGAGAGAGTTGGTGCACTAATTCCTGCTCTGTTAAGACCAGTGTGCACTTCAGGGTTGAGGAGGAAGAGTTTAACCAGATGCTAATAAGATCAGATGCTCATTTTCAGTTTTTGTTCTTCCAGCTGCTCTGCATGCTGGGCCCACAGTTGCACAGTTACCCTGTGCCACCTGCATGGGGGATGCTTGAAGTTCATGGATGCTGCGGGGTTGGAGAGTAGGCGTAATGCAGCAGCTTCACCTGTGACATTGTGTCTTTCCACTCCAGCCTGTGTTGCTTGGTCTCCTGTTGAGTTACACATACTATGTGCCGGGTTAGGATGCCACACTGTTCAGCTGACATCACCAGTGAGCCCCACTCACTCTGGCATCTTCTCAGCACCTTCATTCCCACAGTACTATCACCTGGGGTCTGTATACTGACATTTAGGCCTGTCCAGGAGCCTCCTGGCTGGCTGCTCTAAGTGACTTCCCTTTAGTTATCAGTGCTTCGTGTCAGCAGGCTGTCTATTCTGCCTGAGACAGAAAGTGCTTGTGCAGATTGCCCTTGGGCCTTTCCATTCTCACATTAATGGGCACCTTGGAGTCAACTTTTTTCCCAAAGTTTCCTTGAAACCCTTCCCCAGGATTGCTTGCCTCTATTTCCTTTCCTGTTGCTACCAAGATGCTCACATGCATGGGGTTCATGGGGAAGGGTTTGCTGGTGTCTTGTTTCCCACAGACGCACTTGGGGGTACAGGTTTTCACCCTCCCATAACTTTGCTTTTAATCATTACACCTTCCTCCCCTCTCTTTATTTGTCACCGTTTCCTGCATTGCGTCTCTTCCCAGCTTTCTTGTCCCTTTCATCCTAAAGTTTCTACAAAAGAACAAAGTCAGTTGGTCTAAGAGATGATGGCGGGGAGAGGCAGGGCAACTCTAAAGAATTCTAGTAGGGTTTTTTTTTTTATTAACTACACAGTATTTTATTTTTTCTCATTATGCATAGTACCTTCTAAGTGTTGACTTCAATGAGAATTTTGCTGGTAGAAAGCTTTTAGAAGAGTTGGAGATTTTTGTTTATTCTGTACAAAGTTTTCTCTTATTTTTTATCTGGCAGAATGTTTATTTTTGTTTTCTTGGTTTGGTTGCTTGTTTGCTTTTTGCTGCCCTCTCATGACCCCCCCACCACTATCACTCGTCTACTTGCCCCTTGTTTTTTGAGTGTCTGCAAATAAAAAGGATATATTTGAATGTTTTGCAGATAAAGTAAAGAAATCAGATAACATTACTCTGAACAGGTATGTTTTCTATTCCGTGAGAGTTTCTTTAGATAGAAAAAAAAAGTCATAGTCTTTGAAAGGGATTCTTATATTTAGAAGGAGAGAAGCAGGGGTTCACAGCCCTGCTGAGAAGTGGGGTCACAGCACTCCTAAGAAAATGTGTGTTTGCCTGAGGGCCCATGAGTTACCTCCACAGGGGGAGGTAGGAGTGTAGATAAGGCTTACAGGGAGTGGGCAGGACATATGGGTCCAATAGATCAATAACGTTATCAATTCTTACTGCCTTGTCGGCTGTGTCTAGATATTTGGGTTTTGAAAATTTCTCCTAGCTGTCATCTCAAGCTCTCTTGAGAACCTTTAAGGATGCCAATATCTTATTAAATGGCAACTTAAGCTCTCTTCTAAACCTTTTCACTTACCTCATCCCTAAAAATCCCTTGATGGAACAGCATTAAGTTGGTGATATTAATCCTTCAAACTGCCACATTAGAAACCATGGAGACCTTTTTTCACCCACCCCAGCCCAAAGACTGGAATCCACAGTCCACCCTGTTGTAGGAACATTGGCCTCAAGCTCTGGAGGGCAATAGATGAGGTCAAGACCTTACATCACCTTTCTTGCAGCAGCCGAAAGGCCATGGTGTTTGCATTGATTTACAGGAGCACTTCCTAATGTTGTTGTCCCTTTGCAACTGTACAGAACAGCTTGAATATTAGAAGGTTAAAGCCATGCTTTATAATAACCTTATGAAAGTTTCATGCTAGCATTTGATCAGTAACAAGCCTGGCTTAGAACAAAACTGTGTTCCTTGGAATGCTGTTGTTGCACTGACATTGTTTTCATGTTAGGGTGGCTTCATAGGGGTGTCACTGTTGATACCATGGTCTAGGGGAGTGGAGGGGAGGGCGAATGGAGGTTTGGAAAGCAACTCACTGAAACACGCTGAATCTAAAGTCAGCTCCTTCACTTCCTTGGAGGAAGTAAAAAACAGGCATTCTATCCACAGGCATTTAGTAACTGTCTGTTGTCTGCACTGTTCCACAATAGCAATGTCCATGCATTGAGTGCTAATTGCATATGTATACATAATGCTCACTGTGCATTTCTCCTCAGCATCCTTCCCCCTTTCCTCATGTAGCAGGTCTACAGTTTGGGGCATTGACCTCAGCTTTTCCACCAGTCCTAAGCCAATCAGTGCACAGTACATCCTACATAATGAGGATTGGTTTAGGAACGAGTGATAACCCAACTGGACCAATGATTTGTGTGGAGAAGATATGAGATGTCTGAGGCCTCTGGGGTGTTTTCTCACCCTGGAAAGAGAAGCTCAGGGAGGCTGTTTTCCTGCTTGGATGAGAAGCGTGGACCTATTGGTACAGACTAGGAACCAAACTACCACTTACAGAAGAGCAGAAGTGACAAGGAGTCAGTGACACCAAGCCAGAGCCACTGCTGTAGGAAAACCCACCTCCGGCCCACTCTTAAGGAAACAGGTTGGATCCAACACTGTTCTGCATTCTTTGAGGCATTTGAACTGGCAATTCTGTTACCCACAGCCAACAAACGATATGTTCACATTCAGTATGTTAGCAAATTACCCATTGCAACAATGCTCTGAGATGGATGATATTATAGTCTCCATTTATAGATATGGATATGGAAGCAGGGTTAGGTAACTCCTCCAGGTCACAGGACTAGTAGTAAGTAGAAGAGCTGGGATGTAAACCCAGTTTTGTCTGATCCCCAAGCCTACCTCTTCTGCCCAGCGGTCTCCACCTATTCCCATATCCTGACCAACTTGTCTTCAGGAAGGCACTCACTTTTCTGGGAGGCAAGAGGAGGACCACCTTCACTCTGCCTTTCAACCAAAGTGAGTAAAGGCCAGAGCAGAGGGCAGGTACTTAGTGGCTTCTGCAATGCACTTCAGAGCTCAGGGAAATCCCTTAAGGGGCACAAAACCACTGAAACCTCATGGGAGGCAGCACATCAAATCTTTTTAACACATACCTGGCAATAAAAGTGCATAAAACACAAATATACACTATTATGAAAAATTATAAATAAAAGGCCCCAGACAAGATCTGTTTGGATTTGGCAGTTAAATGTCAGTAGCAAAGGAAATAGTAAAGTTCATCCTGGCCGAGTCACAGCCTCATTTATACCTGTAGCATTTGGCATGCTTTAAGAAAAGTGTACCCTAGTCTTTACCATTTATGCCATCATGAACATCCAGAAACATGCCCACAAAATGGTATCTGAGAAAAGAGCCATTGTAAAATAAAACTAGCTCTCTGAGTTAGGACTATAGCCTCAATAAGCTATTATTAGCCCTGTTCTACTTTCTGACTCTCATGATACCAAATCCTCAGGACAAATGACCTGTAAAGAGATTCCCAGGAAATACAAGGTTATAGAGTGGTTCCTAGGCCCTTCGAGGGAACAAGTATTGTGCTGACACAGCCTCACCTTCACCCTCCTCTGTCTGTTGCTGGGCACTCGCCATCCACATAAGAACTGGCACACCCACGCATTTGGGGTGGCTGTCTCAAGCAGACACACTTCATGGTGGGTGCCTGTGATTTGATGATATTTTTATTTTTCAGAAGAGATCTTGCATAGATAAATCACAATTTTTTTTGTATATCTCTCTCGTAACTGATTCTTTACTAGCTCCCTTCAAAGACAGTAGAACCAAAGGTCTGTTTGAAGAAAGCACATAATGTCCATTTGCTGCAAATAAGACAGTAAATAAATCAGTGAGTCTTCACAGCCACCTTGGATCCAGAGTGAGCCCTCTTGACCCTGAATGGTGCGGAGTCCCAGGAGAGCCCTGGGAAGAGCTCACCACTGACAGGAACCCCAAAAACCCATGAGCAGGCAAAGCACCTCCAGCTGCCTGCCTGTAATTATGAGGCAGATTATTAATAAGGATTAATAAGGGCATTCCTCTCCAATTCATATTTTAACCCTTCTTTAGAGTCTTCAATTAAAAAGATAAAAACTATCTTCCAGCTCTGATGACTCCTTTCATTATTTTAATTACTAAAGGAATCTATTTGATACCTTGCATTCCCAGGCAGCCAGCAGATAATTATCTTTTTACACTGCTGAGGCCAACCCAAAGCCAAGCAGTCTTTCTGAGCAGTCAGAGCCTGCCCTGTGAACAATGACAGTGACACGATCACCAAGTGGTCCTTAGATGGTGTGTGGAAGAAGACATTCTAAAGTGTGGGTGTGTGTACGCGTGGGTGTGCACGTGTGCTATTCTTCTATGCAGTGATATCCAGTGTATGTGTTTGGCAATGGCTGGCTTTCGTCTGTTGCCATATGTTCATTTGCACTGAGTATAATCCAGACAGAGGCTTTCTGTCCCCCTTGTCACTGATGTCCTGCCACTCAGTCCCCTACCCAGGTAGGTGACAGGAGTGCTCTTGGTTTTTTGTTTTTTGTTCTAAGTCAAAGTTATTAACACACAGCACCTACTCAAGCCTGGGGCCTCAGTGGCCTAGCCTTCAGGCAGCAGCAGGATTTGGCTGATGAGACTAGGGATTCCTCAGGAGAAAGCAGGGCAGACAACTAGGGGTGGGGGTGGGGGGGACATATGAGGCCTGAGAATCCCTAGGTAGGAGTCAGGTCTTATTCATCCTTATCCCCTTAGGGCCCAAAACAGTGCATATCACTAACAGTGATCAGTATCACCGTATGTTAATATTTGTTAAACTCCTGCTGTTTGCTAGACTACAGCAGAGAACAAAACTAAGGAGAAAGCACTGTGCACATAGCTTCGCCATGGGGAGAGACAGGTCATCAAATAAGTGAGTAACATATGCAGGACCTTTCGGTTGTGATGAAAGAGGGTGTGAAGTTTTAAACAGGATGGCGGAGAAGGCTTTGCAGAGATGGGACAACTGAGCAAAGACCTGGGAAAAGCATTCCAGGCAGAGGGAACAACAGCTGCAAAGGTTCTCAGGCAGCAGCATGCCCCAGATTTGAGGAACAGGTGGGTGGCACAGTGAGCATTAGCCAGGGAAGGCCATCATAGCTAGAGCATGGTAAGTGTTGGGTGTTGTAGGAGATAAAGTCAGGAATAATAGGTGGGGGCTGGATCACATGGGCCTTGTAGGGTGAAAGGGTGGCTTTCCACTCTGGATAAAGTGGGAAAACTCGAGACTTTTAGCCGAGGTGGCATGATGTTTGGCTGCTCTAAGGAGGCAAGGTGGAGGAAGCAGGGAGACCAGCTAGACCATTGCGGAAAACCAGACAGGAGGTGGTAGTGTTTGGGTACTAGTGATGGGGCGGAAAGAAGTGGTCAGAGTCAGGGTGTGCTTTGGAGATGGAGCCTGTAGGGTTTACTTCTGGGTTAGATGTGGGTTGTGAAGTAAATGGCATACTGTCCCATCTGCCATATGCCGTCAGCCACACAGCCCAACCTCAGTGGGATGTGGGAGGAAAACACACAAGGGCATGCATGCCAGGTGGCAGGGTCGTTGGAGACCATCTTAGACACTGGATACCACAATTAGTGAGTGGATGTATGAGAGGCAACCACCAGCCCCCACAGTGAGGCTTGGAGGGGTTCAGTCACTTACTGAAACTACTCGTGTGATCTTGAGACTCAGAAGGACAAGATCAGCATACCTGGCAGCCTTCACCTTGTTGCTAAGTAATCTTTTCTAATTGATGGGCAAAATATATTGGATTCTCAGCCCATTTTTTAGATTCCCAAGATTCCTCTTTTTTTTTTTTTTTTTTTTTGAGTTGGAGTCTCACTCCATTGCCCAGACTGGAGTGCAGTGGCCGCTCCCGGCCACCGCAGCCTTGACCTGCTGGGCTCCGGCAATCCTTCCGCCTCAGCCTTCCAAGGAGCTGGAACTACAGGCGCGCACTACCACACCCGGCTAATTTTTTTGATTTATTGTAGAGATGAGGTCTCGCCAAGTTGCCCAGGCGGGTCTCGAACCCGCGGGCTCAGGCAATCCACTCACCTCAGC
>CAUYQG010060169.1:0-21558 GCA_963574415.1 Tarsius wallacei | reverse complement strand
ATGCATGAAATTTTATAGATTATTGTTGAATGTAATGAATATACAATTTTATGGAGTCAATATAAGCAAAAAGATTACTTATGAATGAATGAACACCATTCAAGCAACTCTTTCCAAAGCTAAGAGTCAGGGCAATTTTTTTGTGTATATTTAAAAATTCAAGACATAATGATTATCTACTTTCAGATTCTATCTGGGACAACTGTTTTTGTTGATAAGAAAATAAAATGTAGCCAATGTTTCAGTCAGAGCAATGGAACTCATTGCTCTTACTTTACTTCTTTAAATCACTGACTATCTCCTCCAAGCTTTTTTAAATTTTTATTTTATTTTATTATGGAGATGTGGTGTACAAGTAAGGGTTAACTACACAAGCAGGCTTCATGCAGGTGAAGTTTGGGCCTCCAACTGGTCCTCACTTCCCCTGGTTTAGGAACAGGTACCTTTTGTGTTGTTACACACCACCCTCTTCCTCCCCTGACAGTGCCCAGTGACTGCCGATCCTCCCTTGTGCTAATGTGACTAGTGTTCAGGGCCCACTTGTTAGTTAGAACTTGCAGTGTTCAGAAGAAATAATAGATGCTAGCAAGGGTGCAGAGAAAAGGGAACACTTCTACATTGTTGGTGGAATGCAGACTAGTTCAGCCTCTATGGAAAGCAGTGTGGTGATTCCTAAAAGAACTAAACATTGACCTTCCATAAGATCCAGGAACATCTCCCCTGGGAATATACCCAGAGGAACATAAATCTTTGTACAAAAAAGACATTTGAACATGCATGTTTATAGCTGCACTATTCACAATAGCAAAAACATGGAACCAACCCTAGTGCCCATCAAAAGTAGACTGGATAAAGAAAATATGGTACATATGCACATGGAGTATTATGCAGCCATAAAGAAGAAAAAAATCATGGACTTTGCAGCAAACTGGATGGAGCTGGAGACCATCATACTTAGTAATGACGTCTTCATAAATGCCAAGTGTACAATCTCTCATCTGCCCTGCTGTGCACTGTCTTAAGGAAACTGGAGGACACACTTGGTCACTGTTTAATACAATAAAACAGTGGCCTGTATAAAATTTAAATTAAAACAATATTTTCCTCCTGCTCTATACCTTGAGGCTAATCAGTGACAGTCAATGGATGCCAGATCTTGGAGCCTTCTTTTGTACAGGACCAGTAAGTCAGATTCCATCAACCTGGGGCTCTGACTTATCTAAGAGCTGATATAAAAGTTTTGGTTGAGATTTAAACTGTTCCATGAAGAATTACCTCAAATTAGCTAAAAAACAATAAGTGCAAGCTTATTTCAAATTTATGGGATTTCTAAAAATAAGCTGATTTTACATTTTAGCAAATGTTATTTAATATAAATATATCTAAGACGTGAAAACAACTTGCATTACCTTCTTAATCAATGGGTTGCTCAGAGTTAGTGAAGAAGAAATGAATTAAATTGCAGTAACTCAAGGGCAGAACCCAGAACACCTGACCTCTCGACCCAAGTCTTGACAACTTTGAGCCAGTGAATTAACCTGCCAAGACTTCTCATCCTCAAAACCCCAAGTGTCTGGTGCCTCTGAGTCTTGTGAGCATTATGTTAATTAGGTTTGGCTACATTCTTAAAGAAGGGACGATTACTACTTAAGTATGGTAACTTGAAGTTGACTATTAATATTTAGACAGGCCGGGCTCGGTGGCTCAGCCTGTAATCCCGCGCTTTGGGAGGCCGAGGTGAGTGAATTGCCTGAGCCCGCGGGTTCGAGACCCGCCTGGGCAACTTGGCGAGACCTCATCTCTACAATAAATCAAAAAAATCAGCCGGGAGTGGTAGCGCGCGCCTGTAGTTCCCGGTGGCCGGGAGTGGCCACTGTACTCCAGTCTGGGCAACACAGTTAGACTCCAACTCAAAAAAAAAAAAAAAATTTAGATAAACATTACACCACCATCACAGTACATTCTAAAGCCAAGTTGTCTCCCATCGCTACCCATTAAGAGGCACTAACACATCCCATACAGAGAGCATGTGAAGCCACCACTGACCTCCCAGTCAAACATCTCCGCAGAGAATATGATGCTCCTCCCCCGCAGGTCCGGGAGCAGTCGCTCCATTCGCCCCACGCATCCCAGTTGCCATCTTTGTCTTCATCTGAACGAGTGTTTCTTGAGGTCTAGATATAACAAGACACAATAAATTATAGACAAATGTGGTAGAAATATACCAAAATAACTCTCCCAGTTATTCCACAGTCTTCTTTTAAGCTCTTCACAGAGACCAGATTTGCCAACAAATGCTTTGCTTTGGAATGACTGCATTAAAAAAAAGAAAAGATAGGTTTTTATGAAAATAGTTGGCATGTGCGTTTCCTCATTAAGAAAGTTTTGTCCACATGGTTTCTAAGTTCAGTTTCATGCCTTAAATTTTGTCTTTCTTAAATATAAATCATTTGGCTAAATATCAATTTATTATTATTATTATTATTATTATTATTATTATTATTATTATTCTGTTTTCTGCCTTACACAGTTTGAGTCTAAGAAGTAATCACCACTGAAATTCTGACTTGCCTGTCTGTCAGGAAGACTGGTGGCCATTCCCAAGGAACCTTGCCTGAGGATTTACAGAACCTCCTAAGAAAGGCTCCATTCCAAGGAAACAACGTCAGACAGACAAATTTGACCAAGTTATATAGCTTTCAGAATCCAAGAAAATAGGGAAGAGCCAGTTATGAGTACAGTTTGGTTTTGTCTCTTAGATTTGCCACTATTGACTTAGTCAGGATACTATAGAGAAGAGTGGGAATTACAAGTAAAAAAAATACATAGATATATGCAGATCTAGATGTGAAAATAAATGAATCTTATTACTTAAAGTTACAAAATTTTACAGAGGGATCTAAAGTAGACTTGAATAAATGTAATAACAACCATAGTTCTGAATGGGTAGACTCAAAACCATAAAAGGCTAATTTGCTCAAAATTTACCTATAAATTTATAGCAGCTCCATTCAAAATCCCCAAAGGGAAATTTTTGGAAACATAACAAATTATTCTCAAGTACATCTAGTGGGATAAAAGTCTATAAGAGCCAAGAAAAAAATTTTATAAAGAAGATAGAATTACCATATGATCCAGCAATCCTACTTCTGGGTATTTACCCAAAAGAACTGAAATTGTGATCTCAAAGATATCTGCACAATCATTTTTTGCAATAGCCAAGAGGTGGAAGCAGCCCACGTGTCCATCAACAGATGAATTGATAGACAATATGTGGTACAGACATACAACAGAATATAATGGAGTCATAAACAAGAAGGAAAACCCGTCACAAGCTCCAACATGGATGAACCTTGAAGACATTAAGCTTTGTGAAACAAAGTCAATCACAAAAAGACAAATACTGCATGGTTCCACTTATATGAGTTATCAAACATAGTCCAGCTCCCTGAAGCAGAAAATAGAATGGTGACTGCCAGGGACTAGAGGGAGGAGGAAGTGGAGAGTTTCTGTTCAATAGGTATAAGGTTTCAGCCATGCAAAATGAAAATGTTCCAGAGATCTACTGTTCAACATTGTGCTTATAATTAACAATACTCTACGACATACTTCAAAATTTACTAAGAGGGTAGACCTCATGTTATGTGCCTTTTAAAAAATTAATTTATTTTATTTCAGGCTCAGGGGGTACATGTGAAGATTTGCTACATAGGTATATTGCATGATGGCAAAGTTTGGGCTTCTGATGAGCCTGCCAAACCTAGTGGTGAGCACAGTACCTGATGGATAGTATTGTAGCCCTTATTCCCCCTCACTCCTTTCTTTAGTAGTCCCCAGTGTCTACTGTTCCCATCATTGTGCTGTGTGTGCCCAGTGTTTGGAACATGTGGTATTCAGTTATCTGTTTCTGTGATAATTCATTTAGAATGAGAGCCTTTAGCTGCATCGATGTTGCTGCCAATGACATGATGTCTTTTTTATGGCTGCATAGTAGTCCATGGTATGTATGTACCACATTTTCTTTATCTAATCTGCTGTTGATAGGCATCTGGGTTGGTTCCATGTTTTTTCCATTGTGAACAGTGTGGTGATAAACATACATGTACAAGTGTCTTATTTTTAAAAACACAATTTTAAAAACTGTAAAAGAAGAAGGAAATTTCTTCAATTAAAAGAGCAGAGGATTGGCATAGCACTAAGCAATCAGATCTATTATACTAAAAAAAGAAGAGTCTAGAAACAGACCCAAATGTAAGGACATAGAATAGGACCAAAAATCAATGTGATAATTAAAAAAAAAAAAGTAGATAACTTATTCACAAAATATGCCAAGATGAATTCCAGATATATTAGATGCTTATAGCAAAATACTGAAACCATAAAATACTAGAAAAATTTTAGATTAATAGTCATAGATTTAGTAAAGGAAAGACTGTCCTAGAAATATCAATAAAGGTAGAAACTATAAAGGAAAAGACTGAAAGGTATTAATTACATTAAATTAAAAGCACATATAGCATTTTCTATCTCTTCATCTATACAGATAAAGATGTAGGTATATGAATATGCACACAAAAATGTATCAGTAAAAGTACAATCATATGAGCTGGAAGGAAACACACCAAATTGCTTCTAAGATTGAAGGAACAGGCTGGGCTCAGTGGTTCACATCTGTAATCCTGGCATTTTGGGAGGCAAAGGCAGGAGGATCACTAGAGCCCAGAAGTTCTGAGAACAGCCTGGGCAACATAGTGTCTCTACAAAAAGCAAAAAATTAGCCAGGCTGTGTGGTCATTCTATATTCCCAGCTACTCAGAAGGCTGAGGTAGAAGAACTGCCGGAACCTGGGAGGTCAAGGCTGTGATGAGCCTTGGTTGTGTCACTGCACTCCAGCCTGGGCAACAGGGTGAGACCCCCACTCAAAACAAAAAACAAAACAAAAGAACGGAGGAGGTGGAACTAGAAGCAAACATCATACATATTTTGGAAGAGACACAAACAAAAAAACATCGACTGAATGTTTTATTTTCCTCCAATCCCCCCAAAAATGTCTGAAGCAAATATGAGAAATTATTAAATGCCAGTTTTATTACTAACTGAACTTTCACGGTTTTACACATTTCTTTTTTAAAAAAAAATTATTTGAGGTAAAAGGCAATCATTAGATAACAATATAAGTCTGTATCATTTTAAATGCAGGTAAACTTTGTACATGCACAGAGAGAGGAGGGAGAGGTTAATTAAAACGTTACAGTGGTTACCTCCAGGTGAGAGGAATTTGGGTGATTTTAATGTCTTTCATTTTTGTTTTTGTTTCTCTGCATTTTGTATTTTCCTAACAAAACACATAATACCTTAATTTAAAACAAGCGGGTAAACAAACAAAAAAACACATCCTGTTGGTGTACAGAAAAGTTCAAGTCAGACAGAATTTAATAGGTAAGTTCTAAGTCAGAGAACAGCAGTTTATGAAAGAACCTGTGACATACTAATAAACTGCAGCATGTGACTGAACTAGATATTGCACAGGTTTCCTTAAGCCCTGAGGCAAGTTACCTCATCCAACTTAAAAAAAAATTAAATTAAAAGAGGGATCTGTGGAAAGGACCTTCAAAAGTAAAATGAAGAAATAATGACTAGAAGCAAAGAGGGGGTTTTCCAATAATTTTCACTCAAGTCTCACCGGTCAGTAGGTTTTGTGGCTTCTTGCCAAGCTACCTATTTATAGTACACTAAGCAGTCCTACTAGAGGCAATATTTCAGTAACAGTCAAGTGAAAGGAAAGGATAAATATCTGGTGACTGATCAAATCTGTCATCAGGAATAGGAGCTAATTAAACCCACACTATTTACTGCTCTAATTAGACCACTGTTCAGTTCAATTTTCTGCATTAAATGTCACCAAACATAACTGTATCCTGCCTATAACATAATGCAAAATATAAAGTTTTAATTCATAAAAATACAATAAGCAGTTTAATACATTCATCTGGACTTTTAGGTTGGGTAAGTCCAAATCATTTAGGTAAACGTTTAAAATACACACAGCTGAAATTGATTTTTCATTTTGTCACTCGATATACTGATAGGTTGAATGTGAAAAGTTGAAAAACATCATCATATATATTTTAAAATGAAAGTTGAGAGTTTTTGCAATACTGTTTTAATTTGTTTTTATTCCCACTATCCCATCTGTTCGGTTTATAGTTAGAATCAGGTTTCTTTCCATAACTTCTCCACCTTTACTTATAAAAAAAAAGTATCTTGATTCTAAAATAACGAAAATAGGCATGTTATAAATGCAAGTATTTGGTTTCTCTGAAATGCTTGCATTTGAGCCTAAGATATTTCCCCCCTAAGAAAATAGAGAGAAAAGGGCACCTCAGGAGGTGTCCTCGAATTTTTCTCATCTCCTTGATGAGGAAGATGATTGGATTTTGCTTTGAAATCCTAATGACCTTTCCTACCAGTCAGCCCTTCTGCCTTTTTCAGGCATTCTTCTCTATCCAAAGAGTAGCTATAAAATCTCCAATTTCTACCCAGTTCTCTCTTTCCTTTAATCCTAGCAGCATGATGATAACACAAACATTCAGAAGCAAATCCATTGGGCAGAATGAAGCGCCACTTGGAGTCATTTCTGAAAATGTACGTTTGCACTTTCTTGCTTCTGGTGAAACAGAACCCGCTTCCCTGGAACTACCATCCCTAAAGCAATGCACAATGAGCTTTGATTCTCTTCTACCAAAGAGCCTTTCTCAAGCTTTCTCAAAGCATCAAAGATCTGGCTAATAACTCTAGTGTCTTCTACTCTCCCAGCTCTTTCATGATTATGTTCTGTCTTAGCATACACTTAAATTTACACATTTTTAATCTTAAAATGTAGTGTCTGGAATATAACACTGAATCTAAGAAGAACACAGAACATGCATTGCTCCTATAATAAAACCTGTTTCCTTCCTCCCTCCTTCCCTTTTTCCCTCCCTCCATCTTTCCCTCCTCTCCCTTTCTTATCCCTTTTCCCCTTCCCTCTCTCCCTCCTTCCTCTTCCCTCCTCCCTCCCTCCTTTCCTTTTTCAGCCACACCATCTATTGGAACTTGCTATGGAGACAATTATCACATAATGGTTAAAAGCCATTTGACTCTGGGTAAGTTTCTTAACCTTTCTAAAGCTCAACTATAAAATGGAGATGACAATCTTTACCCAAACAGGATTTACATAAAATAGCACATTTAAAGCAAATCACACAGCATCTCAATGAATGCAGTTGGTGACTGTCTCAATAAGTGTAAGCAACTGTTGATCTTCAAAATAATATCTTTTTCAAAGCAACAATGGTAGAGTGAGGTCTCTCCCATTTGTACCTATGCAAGACTTAACATTAATCACCACTGAATTTCCTCTTGTTGGTTTTGGCCCAGAATACCAGCCTGTTGAGACTTGTTTGAGTCTGACTCTGTCACCCCATCTAGGTGCCACTATGCCCAGCTTTGCAGCTTGCATGTCTTCACCCAAGTGCTGAACATAGCTCCCTAATCTTACAGAATTCTGTCACTGCATATCTCTGTTTTTTTTTTTTTAAATAGTAAACTGACCATAATGCCAAGTAAGCAGTCAACTAATCAGACTTGGAATCTGTAAACACAGTTTAATGTTACAATAAAAATAGGAAATAATACCAATCACCACCATTAAATGTCAGGAGGCAGAAAGATTTGCAGGTAGGGAAGTCAGCTATGAGAAGGAACCAGATCAGGCAGGGTATTCTTGGCCTGCATGGTGGTGGTAAGCCTCCTGAGAAAAGAAGTATGTGGTATCCCCACTTTGGTCAGCCCCAGCTCTTAAGTCTAGTGACAGCAAAACATAGTTTACTGATATCAGCTCAATCTTTGACCTGATGGTAACCCAGAAGATGCAACTTCTATTTTTATCAGTTGAGTTCAACTATTCCCAATTCTCCTCCCTAAGACATCTCTTTAAGCTGTCTCAGGTAATTATTTAAATTCCATATTATTACTACTTTAGAAGGTAAGTTGCTTTCTGAATCCATTCCTAGTCTGATTCAACCAACACCTTGTCACTTTGTGACTCTGCTGGGGGCCAGAATCTGAGGCAGAGCATGAAGACTGGAGAACTTTATCCTACATAAAGCAGCCACTATATTAATGTGTCTAGTGAGTATTTCATGCCAATTCTTTTCCTATATTCTCTCTAACCTTCCCAACAAGCCCCCCCCACCTTTTTTTTTTGAGTTGGAGTCTCACTCTGTCGCCCAGACTGGAGTGCAGTGGCTGCTCCCAGCCACTGCAGCCTTGACCTGCTGGGCTCCGGCGATCCTTCTGCCTCAGTCTTCCAAGTGGCTGGAACTACAGGCGTGGGCTACCACACCCGGCTAATTTTTTTTTTAATTTATTGTAGAGATGAGGTCTCGCCAAGTTGTCCAGGCGGGTCTCGAACCCGCGGGCTCAGGCAATCCACTCACCTCAGCATTCCAAAGCGCAGGATTACAGGCTGAGCCACCGAGCCCGGCTCCAACAAGCCCTTTAAGGTGAATATTACCATCTTCATTTTGCAGGTAAACAACTGTGGCTTCAAGAACCGTGGGTGCCCAAGGTGTGGGAGAACTCAGGTAGAACTCCTTTCTGCCTTACCTCAGATGAATGTTGTATTTTCCTCATGGACATCTGTATTTTCCCTTCCTTTCATGACCAGGAATCCAGTCAAATACGGCAGCCAAGTTATCATCACTCACAGTTAGCATTTTGCATCTTGGATCAAATATATCTGCTGCTGTGATCCACTTGACCACAGCATTTTTTCGATATCTCCAAGAAGTCTTTTACTTTTTTTCTCCCTCTATATAGCAAGCAGAGATACACTTCTGTTTCTCAAAAGTATTTCATTTTATCTAGGTTATTTCATGAGAAATACGCATATCTCACATGCTTTTGTTCATTTTTCTCACACAAGCATATACTAAGGGCTTGCTAAGTTTAAAGTTCTGTGCTCGGTGTCCTGGAAAGCCCTCAAGTAGTTCACAAATCAGTAAGTAGCAGATGAGAGGGTAAAGGGATGTAGTAAGGCAATGGCAATTTCTGGTTGTTGAAAGCAACAGACGGAAGGGACCCAAAGCAAGGAGACACTGCTACAAGAGCAATTTCTACTTCAGTTAGGAGAGCTGGGAGAGACTTTCCCCAGAATGTACCAGTCCTACTGGAAGCACGGGCAGAGCCTCACATGCCCCTACCAACTTCCTTCACATGATAGGTTACATGTGAGTTCTTACTTTTTGCTCATCTCTATTTTCTAATTGTGATGGAATTACAAACACTTTTAAATTTTCTTCTTTAGGCTCATGTATATTTTCTAATGTTGCACAATGAACATGTATAGTGTTTGCAATAAAACACTCAATAAAGGTTCTTTTTTTAAAAAAGGGAAAAGAACAACACCAAAGGGAAAGCTATGAAAACACATCCAAAGGGGCAATATACGCTTTGTGTTGTTTGGATAAAACTATCAGGCTTAAAGATCTCCTAGGAAATCAAGTTTTCCTAAGTAAAGTTCTAGCTAGGGAATATTTTGGATGAAAAATTCCAAAAATATATTGTTTACTCATTATATAATAGGATTGATAAATGCCAAAAATACTGTAGGCATAAGTGTGTTCACAACCTCATAAAGACTCCAGTACGGCTTGCCTTGCTTGGATCGCCATCCATAAATCAAATCATAAAATATTTTCCTGACAAGTTCTTAAATCTATGACTTAGAATGAATAGTACAGTTTTACTAGTCTTGCTAAAACATTAGTAATTAAACACAGATTTCATATATAAGGTCACTTATTGGAAATGCTATATTAACAGCTCTATATTAAAAAACAACCCAAAATAAAATGAGCTCCACTGGGATATGACTTCCCAGACATCAAGTAAATGTTCATTCCAATGTTACCACAAAGGTTATGTAAGGAGATCTCAAATGACCCAGATTTGGTTAACAGTAAATACATTCTTTCAGGTTAATACTACCTTAAGGTCTTTAACAACAGAAAATTTAAAATATGAATTGGGTGAATGACATAAAAATGTCACTCAAGCTGTCACATAGACTCAACAATTCAGTTCAACTGGGATATATTAAACACTCATATATCTAAAGCTGTGTGCTAGGTACTATTAAGACATACTCCATATCCCTGTATCTCAAACGTCTTCTTTCTCCACCTTCATACCCCTGTATCTCACATGTCTTCCTTCTCCACCTTCTCCAGTTCATTCTAATATATATATATATATATCTCCTGTCACTATCAGAGTAATGACTTTTTGGATATATACAGAGGGTGCCAAAAATGTATACACATATTAAGAAAGGAAAAAGTATTAAAAGTGTAATACTCAATATATACTGATAACAAAAGATGAATACAAGTCTCATTTAACTTATACAATTACCAGAGGTGCTCAAAGTGGTTACCATCAGCATCCAGACACTTCTGATTACAGTGAACATATCTTAACATGTTTATACATTTTTTGGCACCCCTGGTATGTACGTGTGTATTACCCTGATAGTTATGATCTCTTCGATTTGGTCAATATTTTCCTAGCCAATGCGCTGCTGATGATTTTACCACCTTTAAAGTCTTTCATTAATTCCTCAGGACATATGTTCCACTCTTCTAAATTTTCCATGACCTGGCAGCGCCATTTCTTGTGGCTTCTGCTCACACCATGTCCCATACACTGAGCACACCACATTTCTCATTATTTCACAGACACGAGTGCGTTTGCCAATTCCTGCTCAGGGCATTTTGACAAAACACTATTTACTAAGGTGTGGACAGAGCACAGGAAAACCATGAGGGCTAGTGCAGCACCCTGGAGCTGGTACCAGGCATACTCTGCGAATCTGACAGTTCTCATGATCTGCCTCTGCTTCGCATGCTAAATGGGGCAAGGGCAGAGAGAGGCTGTGCACAAAGGGCTGCCTGAGAGGTACTAAGTAAGACCTTTAGTTGACAACCAGAGCCCACAGTAACCCACAAAGAGAGAGCTGAGGAAATGTACATGCCTCTCTCCTCCCTCTTTCCAATCCTTGCAGTGCCCACCATGGGCCAAAATCCAACCAAGAGCCAGAGGGCAAGGAAGACCTCTGTTGATGCTGTGCACACAGGTCAGCCTCCAAATAAGTGGAGCACAGGGCAAAGAAGGGTGGGGAGTCAATCTGGAGGGCAAATAGAAGCTTCCTAGCACAGTAATTTATGACTCACTAGAATATTTTTAAGCAGAGGAGTGACTTAGGAAGATTGTATTTTGGGAAAATTACTCTGGCAGGGCATGGGGAGAACTAAGGGAGAAGAGCCTCACATCAGAGAGCACAGCTAGCAGGCCACTGAAATAGTGCATGCAAGATACAAGGGCTTAGACGAGATACTACCACTGTCTGCAAGAGAAGGACACAGATGCAAAGTCTGAAAATGCTAGAATCAATAGGACCTGGCAGCTGATCAAACTGGCTTCCATACTTACTCGTGGCAAATGCCAATCTCATTCAGGCTTCCCAAGCATCCTCAACCGTACCCTTGAGGTGGGATTCTCAGTGTCCTTGTGCACAGATAATGGTTAAGAGAAAAGAAGCAAACTATTAATATATAAGAGGAATCTGGATAGTAGGTCTGATTTATTTAATTTTAACTGCATATTTTACCAAACAAGCAAAATATTTATTTACTAAGATTTAAACATATAAAGATTCACATAAAAATCTAGACCTATTACTTCTCAGGAAAATAAAAGAGGAAATCAAAATAGGATTCATATCACAAAGAAATATTTGTGTGTGTGCGAGAAAGCAGGATTATTGAGAGGACAAAAATGTTCCCACTGTGGGAGAGGACCCAAAAGGGTTGCCCAGAAATAATTAAAACTAAGGGTAGCCACCCAATTTTTATGGGGGCATGTGCCCTCCAATTTGCACATCCCTATCCAGCCGCT
The DNA here is from genome assembly GCA_963574415.1 of Tarsius wallacei. NCBI lineage: Eukaryota > Metazoa > Chordata > Mammalia > Primates > Tarsiidae > Tarsius > Tarsius wallacei. The sequence goes on along the minus strand of CAUYQG010060169.1, from coordinate 9,558 downwards.
ATGAAGATTCATATTATCTGCCTGGCCTCTGTGGGCCACACTGGTGACAAATGACTATCAGTTTGAAAGTAAATAAATGAGCATGTATATTTATAATTGATATCAGATCCTTCACAGTCTTGCTACAGAACAGCATTATTTTCCAGTAAGTTAAAAATATACACATAACATGTAGCTTAAAACAAAACAAAGGACACATGGTTGTTTCTATGGTCTGAATGTGTCCCCCAAGATTCATGTGTCGAAATTGAATCGCCAGTGTGATAGTATTAAGAAATGGGGCTTTTAGGAGATGATTAAGTCATGAGGGTGGAGCTCTCATGTATGGGATTAGGGCCTTTATGAGGGACTTGAGAGAGTTGGTTCCCTTTCTTCTGCCTTCCCACCATGTGAGGACACAGCATTTCATTTGTCTCCTCTGGAGGACAACAATAACAAGATGCTGTCTTGGAAGCAGAAAGCAGCCCTCACCCCACACCAAACCTGGCAGCATCTTGAACCTAGACTTCCCAGTCTCCAGAACTATGAGAAAATAAATTTCTGCTCTTTATAAATTACCAATTCTCAAGCATTTTGTTACAGCAGCACAAATGGACTAAGATAGTTGTTTTCATGACACACTTAGAGCAGCATTGTGCATACAGAACAGGATTTAAGAAGTTATTCCATGATGTCCAATGTCTAAACTCTACTGCCTTTCCACACATGGAATTTAGGGTATTTTAGACATAAGCTATTAGTGTATTTAAGATGCTCAAATAAAAACTTCGCAGAGTGTAGGCAATTCATGTTCTGGAATACATGCATGCAAGTACCAACACATGAGACACCATGGGCCCTAGGGGAGCCCATTTCAGAAGTCATACAGGCTACCACTTCAGTTACAACTCTCCCCCCTACAAACCAATATTGTGCATAATAATGTCTAGGTTATTATCCCCAATAAATGCAATGTTCATAGCTATTAGATAAGTAGCTTGTTCTTTTCTTTTCTAAGAATCATAACCAGGTTCTCTCAGATTGTAGCAGGAGACATAAAAATGTTTAAATATAATGAGGGTTTTGTTTTGTTTTGAATTTATTTTTGCTAAAAATAAATTTTTAAACATAAAGCTACTTTGCATGAAGAAAGATGAGAGAGGATATTATTTATGTTACTAGAGTTAGTCATCAAGAAGCATGTACAACATAACATTAGGTAAGATCGAAGAGAAATAACTATTAATAAACATTGCCAAACTTAAAAGTCTGATGTAGAGTAACAGTGGGCTAGGTAATATATAGGTCAACGGTCCCACTGAAGGCATCTAGAAAAGCAAAACTATCCTCCATGAATGAAAGTGAAACAAAGAAATTTTCAGACAGAAAAACAAAAACAAGAAAATTTGTCAGCAGCAGACTATTCTTAAAGGAAATATTAAAGAGAGTTTTTAAGATTAAAGGAAGCTTAGAGATGACAGAAGAAATGAAGAGCAAAACGAATGATAAATTTGTTGGCAAGTCTAAATGAAGGGCAACTGTGTCAAACAGCAATTGCAATAGCTTACAGGGTTTTAGATATTTACATGGAAGTAACATGTCTAATAATAGCAGCATATGAGTCAGAACAGGAATAAATGACCTTAAAATAACCCTAAGATCCTTGCATCATCTATGAAGAAAATAAAAGGACCAACTGATATCACACTTTGATAAGTCAAGGATATATGTTTTAAGTTCTAGAGTTACAACTATAAAGAACATAAGAGTGTATAACTTCCAAATTAATGTATATGGGAAAAGATATAATAAGGAAACATATTCAATCAATCCAAAAGAAGGCAAAAATGGAGAGAAAAAAGAACACAGAACAGATGGATACATTTTAAAAGCACAGAATAAAATGAAAGATTTAAATGCAAATATATCAATTAAATTAAACCCAAATAGAATAAATGCACAAATTAAAAGACAGATTGTCAAGACAAAAATCTTAAAAATCAATTATACTCTGTTTAAAAGAGACATTCCTTAAATATAATGACCAGAAAGATGTAAAATATAAGACTGAAAAAATATATGTACCATAAGACTACTAACCAAAATAAATCTGGTATAGTTACACTAATCAGACTGTAAGACAGAGAGAGGCTACATACTGTTGGAAGTTTGATTTTGCCAGTATGGAACAAAAATTCTAAAAATGGATGTACCTAATAACATAATCTCAAAATATATAAAGCAGAAACTCATGGAGCTGTACAGAGAAATAGAGAAATACACAAAGATGGTGGAGGATTTTAAAACAACTCTCATGAACTTATCAAGGAGGTAAAAAAAATTAGTAATGGTATAAGACACTGAAACAATTAAATTATAAATTGGAACTAATGTACCTGTGTAGAAAGTTACAACCAACCACCTCAGAATATATTTTATTTGCAGTTATAAAATGTTAACAATTGTTTCTCATAATTTGGGCCACATAGGAAGTCTTGAAAATGCAAAGGATTGAAATCATACAAGTATTTTCTCTGCTCCCAAAGCAAGAAAGTTAAAAGCTAAAAAAAAAAAAAAATTAAATAAACAAAACTAAAAAATTCCCATTAGGAAATTAAGAGATGTTCCTTTAAACAACTCAAAAGTTAAAAAAATCACAATAAAAATTAAAAGGTACTCTTAATGAAGGAAGCTGATTATATTATATAGCATAACTTGGGTAAAGCAGCTAACATTGTGCTTAAATGGAAATGTATAGTTTTAAATGTACATATTTGAAAAGAAGAAAGATGAAAAAAATCAATGGTCTAAAACTATTTCAAGATATTAGAAAAATGGCAACAAGCAAAACCCAAAGAAAGTAGAAGAAAGGAATAAAGATGAGAACAGCAATAGAATAGAAAACCAGAACATAAAAGATCAACAAATCAAAAACATATAAAGACTAATAAAATTGATTAATTCTTTTGGCAAGACTGTGGAAGAAAAAGAGAGAGAGAAGAGTCACTAAAAATTATTAAAAAATTCCAAGAATGAAATGTGGAATGCCACTGCAGATTCTGTAGGCCTTAAAATAAGAGGATCGAAGATAATAACTCTATGCTAGCAAATTGAAATTTTTATTTTTGTTTTTGCAATGGAATCTTGCTATGTTGCCCAGGCTAATCTCAAACTCCTGGCTTTAAGCCATCCTCCTGCCTCAGCCTCCAAAGTAGTTGGGCTTGCAAGTGCATGCCACCATGCCATCCTTATACATCAACATTTAGATGTAGGCCTAGCTCCCTTGCCTTGAGGTGGAACAAACTCTGCGGAGTAATTTATCTGGCAGAGTAATTTACCTGGCAGAACTTTGCTGTATTACTTCTTGTATTCTCATTCCCTGTCTTACTTCTCTCACTTCCTATATGGGGTTCCACCAGAAGTACTTCCTGTGTACTTACAGAAAAATCACTTAGCGAAAAATCTGCACATCAGGCCTGCTTCTCAAGAAACCTCTTCAACTATGTACATGTAAAAAACACTGATTAAAGAAATACTGTGACTCAAATATGACAAAATATTAACGTTAGTTAATTTTAGGTATGGGTACATGTGAGTGTGCTAAACAAGTCTCTGCATTTTTCTCTCTTTAATTATTTTTCCAATTATAACAAACAAACAAAAAAGGAAAATGTGAATAGAAAGAATTTCTGAGGCATTCAAGCAGTGGAAGCAAGTCACCTGTAAGGGGAAAAGTCTGCCTTCTCTACAGCAACATCTAATGCTAGAATACAAGGAAGTAATTCCTACAAATCCTACAAAAGAAGAAACACCAGATAATGTGTCATCCAGCTAAGACTTATTCAAGAATAAAAACACTTCATCAAAATCAAAACTTTTGTGCACCAAAAGACACTATTAACAGAGTGAAAAGATAATTCACAGAGTGGAAAAAATAGTTGCAAATCTGTGTCTGATAAGGGATTAATAGCTAGAATATATTAAGTACTCCTACAACTCAACAACAACAACAAAAGAAATAGTGCAGTTAAAAATTGAGCAAAGGACATGAATAGATATTTCTCCAAAGAAGATATACAAATGGCCAAAAAGCAAATAAAAAGATATTCAACATCACTAATCATTAGAGAACTGCAAATGAAAACCACAGTGAGATATCACTTTATGCCCATTACAATGACTGTTATAAAATAAACAGGATAAAACAAGAGTTGGTGAGGATATAGAGAAATTAGAACCCTTGTTCATCGCTGGTGGGAACACAGTAAATGGTATGGCAGTTCCTCAAAAAATTAAATATATTTCCATATGATCTAGCAATTCTACTCCTGAGTATATACCAAAAATAACTAAAAGCAGGAACTCAAACAGATATTTGTATACCCATGTTCATAGCAGCATTATTCACAATAGTCAAAAGAAGAAGCCAACTCAAATGTTCACTGAAAAATGAACAGATAAGGAAAATACAGTATATTCATTACAATGGAATATTATTCAGCTTTAAAAGAGAATAAAATTCTGGCACATGCTATAACATGGAACGAACCTTGAGGACATAACGCTAAGTGAAATAAGCCAGACACTAAAGGACAAATACACATGATTCCATTTACAAAATTCCTAAAGCAGCAGTCTCCAAACTTTTTGGCATCAGGGACTGGTTTTGTGGAAGACAGTTCTTTGGACCCTGGGATGGTGGTTTCAGGATGATTCAAGTGCATAACATTTATTGTGTACTTTATACTACACTGTGATATATAATGAAATAATTATACAACTCACCATTAAAAAAGGAGCACAGATGGAAGTGGTAAATAAAATAATAGGCAGGCCATGCATGGACTGATTTAAAGCCTTTCACCAGATGCAGTTGTACAACTGAAGCACATCAACTTGCTTGCAACTCGCTGATGGGGTTTTGAGATGAATCTGCAAGCAACTGATTTATTATGGTCTCTGTGCAGTCAAACCTCGCTGCTCATGTTAACCTCTATTTTTCAGCTGCTCCCCAGTGCTAGTATCACACCTCAGCTCCCCCTCAGATCATCAGACATTAGATTCTCATAAGGAGTGTGCAACCTAGATCCCTCACATGCACAGTTCATAATAGGGTTCATGCTCCTATGAGAATCTAATGCCAACACTGGCTAACAGGAAGCAGAGTTCAGGCAGTAATGCAAATGATGGGGAACAGCTATAAGTACAGATGAAACTTCATTTGCTCACCTGCTGCCTACCTCCTGCTGTGTGGCCTTGTTCCTAACAAGCCATGAACCGGTACCAGTCCATGGCCCAGGGGTTGGGGACTGCTGACCTAGTGTAGTCAAATTTATAGAGACAAAAAGTAGAATGGTGGTTGCCACAGACTGAGGGAGGAGAGACTAGGGGGTTATTGCTTAATGGGTACAGAGGTTCCATTTTGCAAGATGAAAAAGTGTTCTGAACATGGATGGTGGTGATGACTGAAAAACAATATGAATGTACTTGATGCCACTAAACTATACACTTTAAAATGGCTAAAATGGTATATTTTATGTAATGTATATTCTATCACAATAAAGAAGGGTATAAGCAACATCAACATTTTCTAACTAAAAAAAAATTTCAGGAAATGAAGCCTTTCTTTAAAAAGTTAACAATGAAATCCAACCAGCCAGGAGATGACTAAAAAGTTTTTAAATCAGAATTGCAGAAGTCATGTAATATGAATCACGATGAGCATTTAATCCATTTAAATATTAAACTTTGAGTAAATAACAGAAAAATTAGGGTTGTAGGACAGAACGTATGCTATATTAAGTTAGTATATATAATAATACAACTTGGCCTGGTGCGGTGGCTCAAGCCTGTAATCCTAGCCGAGGCAAGAGGATTGCCTGAGCTCAGGGGTTCAAGACCAGCCTGGGCAACTTGGTGAGACCTTGTCTCTACAATAAATCAAAAAATAAGCTGGGCATGGTAAAGCGTGCCTATAGTTCCAGCTACTCAGAAGGCTGAGGTGGAAGGATCGCCTGAGCCCAGCAGGTCAAGGCTGCAGTGGCCGTGAGTGTGCCACTGCACTCCAGCCTGAGCGACAGAGTGAGACTCCTACTCAAAATAATAATAATAATAATAATGATGCAACTAATAAAAAACAAGTTGATAAGTGGAAGAAAGTTGTAAGGAAGTCAAATACTATTGACTAAAAGTTAAACATGAAATTTTAAAATATAATATCCAATCTTTTAACATTTCATTATCTTTTGTCATATACTTAGAGATATCTTTGAGAAAATAATTTATTCGGTTGTGATAGAACATTTATCTTAAATTCAGCAAATCCATCAGTTTCACTTTATTTCCTTATTATCTATTAAATTCCCATATAATTAAACACCTTTAATTTAAATTGGCATGCATCTCGTGATCGCATTTTTGTAGAACTATGTCTATTTATCCTATCCAAAATCCTATTTGTGTATGTGTGTGAAAATGTTTAGAATGCTACTTACCAAATATGAACACTAGTAATTTCTACAAAGTGGGATGTAGGGTGATTTGTAGTTTTCTTTGTACTTTTTCCAAATTACTAGATTTTTAAAATAACATTTTTTAAATGTTAATTATTCTGAAAAATAAATCAATCCAACCCAGGTCCAAAAAGTCATCCTGCTGTGCCTTCAAAACCCAAGACCCAAATCAGGGTCTCTGTTGAATGCCTGCCAAGATGACTGTATTGGTAGCTGGCATTCCTGAGAGCGGTATTTATGGAAACTGCCTCAGGGCATCTCAAGGTTGATCGAACAAGGCCTGCAGCCAGATGCTACAGATTATTAACTTCTAGTCCCACACATTTCAGCACATGTTTTAGAATGGTGCTTCTTAGTCAGATAGTTTTTTCCCCAAGGGAATATTTGGAGATTCTGGAGACATTTTGGTTATTGCAGCTAGGGCAAGGGAGTGCTACTGACATTAGTGAATAGAGGCCAGAAATGTGTCTAAACATCCTACAATGCCCAGGACAGCTCCCACCACAAAGAATTATCTGACCTAAAATGTCAAAAGTGGTGAGGTGGAAAAACCTATTCTAGAAGGATGCATGTTTACACAATCAAGCCTCTTTTACTCTCATGACCTGTACTGGTTAATGTGAAAACAAAAATCTTTTCTAAACCAATATGACAACACAGCGTTTGAAAATTCTTAACCTTAAGATAAAGTAATAACAATGCAAACCACTTTCTCTCATCACACTGAAGCAAAATAGTACCCACATAGATGTAATACTTTTGACCATTTTTAAGCAGATTCTTAGAAATCACTTTATATACTTTCTTGCCTTCCATCAACACCCACAAAATAGTTTTATGAAGCTCTTAATTTCAACATACCTCAAACCATATTCAAAGCACTCATATTTGACAACCCACAGTTGGCTTCTCATTCCAAGAAAAAAATAAGCATAGTTTTTCAAGTTTAATGATACCAAGTTTTTAAAACATTCTTTTTGGACTTTTCTTGATGATTTACTTCCATCCCTGGTTAGCCATTTTCACATAGAAAAACACAGGTTTGTGCCAACAACTCATCAAGGATATTACCCAGACCACATTCTAGGGGCATGGGCTTTAAATAAACTCCCACAAGAAATATTACTTGACGGCTACTAAAGAAAGTATTAAAAGAAGCCAGCACATTACTTGTATCTCATGCTTCTCCTTCTGGGACTGGTTGGTGGTCTGCATGCTCTGGGCCACCTGTAGATAGTATGTCACCCCAGGTAAAAAGAGAATACTGGGACAGGGAAGTCTGCACTCCTGAGACAAGTGGCACAAAGAATAGAAGAGCTGATAGCAAAATCCCAGTTCCTTGATCCTTAGATAATAATGACCTAATGTGGATGATGGCTAAATGGTTAAGTTTGGAATCATCAAGTCTTTCAGAGAGGTAGCCAGGGTTTTGTAGGTTAAGCAGTTAGAATGCACTTACCCATTTGACAGAGTTTGGATATTTGGCCCCTCCAAATCACATGTTTAAATTTCAACCCCAGTGTTGGAGGTGGGGCTTGGTGGGAGGTGTTTGGGTCATGGGGGTGGATCCCTCATGAATGGCTTGATGCTATCTCCTGAGGTATCTAGTGAGTTCACATCCTATTAGTTCATGCAAGAGCTGGTTGTTTCAAAGAATGTGGCACCCCTTCTCCTCTCTTGCTTCTTTCCTTGCCTTGTGACACACTGGCTGCCCTTGCTTTCTGCACCAAGAGTAAGAGCTTCCTGAGGCCCTCACCAGACGCTGAGCAACTGCCAGCGCCATGGTTCTTGCATAGTCAACAGAACACTGAGCCAAATAAATCTCTTTCCTTTATAGATTACCCAGCCTCAGGTATTCCTTTACACCAACACAAAATGGACTAATATTATTCTAATTCAACAACATTTAATTTACCAAGTCCCATTTAGTCACTGCCCTCAAAAAGGTTAATACAGTTGGAAGATAAAGGAAATCTAATGATTACAAGTAGGTAGGTACTATGCATTGTAAAAACAAGGAAAGACAACTACTCTTTGGCCTGGGAAGTCAAGGGATGGTTCCCAGGGAAGGTGACACTTGAGCTGAATGTTGACAGATGACAAAACAGTTTAGAAAACCTGAACAGTGAGCATATGTGCAAAGAGTCGCTATATAGTGGCAGGGAGAAAAGAGAGGAAATATTTGTGTTAACCTTAAGTTATCAAATAAATATGGTAACTTCTAGAAAGTTGTATCATCTAAGCTATATTTTTACTTATCTTCATAATATGAACTTAAACTTACACTAGCCACATTTCAAGCACTTGCTATACACATGTGACTAGTGGCTACCATATTAGACAGTGCAAATATAGAAAATTTCCATAATTACAGAAAGTTCTATAAGACATCAATGGTACACAAAACTGTTGGAAATATGATCACAAAGTCAAAAGCAAAGCAAGAGATTTTCTTGGAAAAGAAAGTTTACATATGTGTGTGTACATAAACACACATGCACATACACTAACATAGGGATGCATAATATAACTACACATTAAGTTAATCATTTATTTGATTTAGTCATAGGCTTGATAAACTTTGAAAATCTCCAGTATGAGATTTTTAAAAAAAGTTTTTAAACTCTCAAAAATCACCAGAGATGGGTATTGCATTAATCTGTAAATTGCCTTGGGTAGGATGGACTCTTAACAATGTGGATTCTTCCAATTCATGAACATGGGATATTTTTCCATTTGTTTGTGTTATCTTTGGTTTCTTTGAACAGTGTTTTGTAGTTTTCATTGTAAAGAACTTTCACGTCTCTGGTTAGGAAGATGCCAAGGTATTTGATTTTTGTTTGCTATTGTGAATGGATTGTACTTTTTATTTGGGTTTCTGTTTGTTTATTGTTGGTGTATAGAAATGTGGCTGTCATTTGCACATGGATTTTATACCCTGAAACTTTGCCAAAGCCCTTTATCAGTGCAAGGAGGTTTTTGACAGGTTCTCTTGGGTTTTTGAGGTATAAAATCATGTCGTCTGCAAAGAGGATAACTTGACTTCCTCTTTTCCTATTTGGATACC
>CAUYQG010060168.1:0-40942 GCA_963574415.1 Tarsius wallacei | reverse complement strand
GATAAGGAGTTTTGGCCCGGATGTGAAGAAACGAAAATGCTTCTATGCTGCTGGTGGGAATGGGAATGTAAATCAGTTTAGTCATTATGGAGAACAGCATGGAGGTTTCTCTTAATTTTAAAAATAGAACTACCACATGATCTCACTTATATGTGGAAACTAAACAATATTGAGTTGTTTGAGCTTGTGAATTCTTAAATATATTTGTTATCATATATCTGTTTGTCTTCTTTTGAGAAATATTTGTTCAAGTCCTTAGTCCATTTTACATCAAGTTATTTGTTTTCTTGCTATTGAGTTTTTTGAGTTTGTGAATATTCTTAAATACTCCTCTTTTAAGAACTAAAGTTATCCCAGACATTTCCTAGTGTTGCCTTAACCTGGAGGAGACAGACACAGGCAATGTGGATAACAGCATAGCCATGAGCTGCCTCTGAGCAGTTTTGGGAATGTGCTGAAAAGGTTGGGCCACGGGGAAGATTGGCATGGAGCTGGAAGCCACAAATGCAGTTACTAGGTCTGTTCTTTTGCGGAAGAGCTCCAGTAGAAGGCATTTCTCTAGGCTCTTCGCATGTTCTCCTTTGATCAGATAAGGATATAGGTAGGCAGAGATGTCACTTTGTCACTTTACCAGTTCCCATGTGAAAGGGAGAACCATGTTGACTTTTTTGTTTTAATTTTGAAAAGCATATTTAAACATTTCTACCCACTCTATATATACTCTAAAATTAAAAAATATACATTTGTTCTATTTTTTCTTTAAAACGATCCTATTGGGAAAAAAAATGGGATATTCCCCTTCTAAAGTGCACTTGATTGGCCATAGCTTGGGAGCACATCTGGCTAGGGAAGCTGGGTCAAGAATACCAGGCCTTGGAAGAATGACTGATAAGCATGCCCTGGAGTTAGGCCTTGTATTTGTTTACATGTTCTTTTACATACAAGTATCTGAACACCAAATAAAGTAGTGGAAGCACATGTAAATGTGACTCATCTAAAATAAAACATGACAGTGTTTTCTTTTTTTTTTTTGAGTTGGAATCTCACTCTATTGCCCAGGCTGGAGTGCAGTGGCAAGCTCACAGCTACCGCAGCCTCGATCTGTTGGGCTCAGGTAACCCTTCTGCCTCAGCATTCCAAGTAGCTGGAACTACAGGCATGTGCCACCATGCCCCCGCTAATTTTTTTATTTATTGTAGAGATGAGATATCACCAATTTTCCCAGGCTGGTCTCGAACCCGTGGTCTCAGATAACCCTTTCACCTTGGCCTCCCAAAGTGCTGGGATTATAGGCGTGAGCCATCACTGCACCTGGCCAAACAGTGTGGCAATTTCTTTCTTTCTTTTTCTTTTTTTTTGAGTTGGAGTCTCGCTCTGTCGCCCAGGCTGGAGTGCAGTGGCATGCTCACGGCCACTGTAGCCTCGACCTGCTGGGCTCAGGTGATCCTTCCTCCTCAGCTTTCCAAGTAGCTGGAACTACAGGCGCACACCACCATGCCTGGCAATTATTTATTTATTTATTTATTGTAGAGATGAGGTCTCATCAAGTTGCCCAGGCTGGTCTTGAGCCCCTGGACTCAGGCAATCCTCTTGCCCCGGCCTTTCAAAGTGCTGTGATTACAGGCTTGAGCCACCATGCCCAGTGTGACAGTGTTTTCAAAGCCTGTGTGTGCACATACATGTTCGAGGGTGTTCACTGTGGCATTATCTGTGGTGGCAAAGTAACAGAAGCTATGTGATTTCCCCACCTGTAGGGGAATGACTGAACGAATTATGAAACATTCCATTCATTGCAATTCCGTACCACTAATACAAAGAATGAGTTTGACATGGAGGTAGAGAGCAGAATGGTGGTTACCAGAGGCTGGGAAGACAAGGAGGTAGAGGATCAAGAGAAGTCAGTTAATGGGTAGGAAAATAGAGTTAGGTAGAAGGAATATATTTTAATATTCAGTAGTACAGTAGGGAATTACAATTAACAATAATTTATCATATATTTCAAAATTTCTAGATAAGAAGAATTCTAACATTCCCAACACAAACAAAAGATAAATGTTTGTAGTGATGGGTATCCCAATTACCGATTTGATCACTACACATTATATACATGTTTCAAAATATCATATGGAACCCCCAAATATGTACAACTATTATACACCAATTTTTAAAAGTAAAAGAAAAGAACGAGTTTGAGTCCCACTGATTGTCCTGGATGTCCATGACACACCTGGACAAGCTCACCCAATTGTTAAAATATTTAATATTATTCCTGGAGGTACTGTTGAGTCTAAAAATAATATGCAAAGTAAAATACATACTATGAATTGAATTTTTAAGTATGGTAATTAATCATAGTACTACCCTGCATTCTGATTTCCAAACTAATTGAGTAAGATGGATGAAGATCAAAGCAGCAACTCCACTGCTGACAGGTTGAACTGGGCTGGCCTCTCGCCTCTGCATATCCCACCAACAATCAGTCAGTAAGTCCCATGTCTCCTTCATCTGCTCATTTTCCTGGCTGAGTTTCTCATCATCTCTTGCCTGTATTTTGTTTGACCTTGTACCCCAGCCCAGTCTTCTACAGGCATTGCTGGAGTCCTCTTTCTAAATCCAGGCTGTGCTACTCTGCTGCTCAAAACCTCTCAGGAGTTTCCTTTGCCTAAAGCTTCTTAGCTTGTCATGTAGACTCATCATGCTTTATCATAGTTTTTCATGTTCTGTGCCTTTGTGCATGTTGTTGGCCCCTCCCTGAACATTGACTGTTCATTTTTCAAGATTTAGCTCAAATGTTTCTTCTTCAGACAGAATTAATCTCTATGCTTCCCATACCCATTGATATATGCCTCTATTATATTTGAAAATATAAATATTATGTAATATTTATATCACATGGTCTTATAATTATTTACATGTCTGTTATTTTCAATAATTTTTTATGTGTTTATTATTTTCAATAGACTCCCTTATTACACTGACTCTGAGCCCAGCACATAGTATGTACACATTTTCTATTTGTTAAACTACTGTTGTGTGTGTGTGTGTGTGTGTGTGTGTGTGTGTGAACTCCCTCTCACCCACCACGACCACTATCATTCTTATTTAGAATAATAAAACTTGTCTTTTTATGCTAAAGCTGTAAGGTGCTAAAAATCCCCCTTCACTCTCAGTTTTCAAGCCCAGGGGAAAGAAGAAATGAGTTCAACTTTTGAAGATGGAACCTCTTGAGGCCCACACAGCCTGTGAGACAACTCCTCTTAGATTAAAAGGAAGAACACAGCTGCATATGTGTTTAAAATTCATTCTGGGTTACAATAAATTCAAAAAGATTTTGTTTTTATTAATTTTTTCAAAAGCCAAATACTATTTAACTTCAGTTTTTCCCATCAAGTGAATCATTCGGTGGAACAAATAAAATACATCTAAATTTTAAGAGTTCTCTGAATGTCCAAATAATTTATCTAGTTTAGATTTTGCAGTTTATATTTCTCTAAGTAATTAACTTTTGAGTAATTGTGTTCCTTGAGTTACAGAAGAGCCAATACTTCAAAAAGATTTTAGTTTTATAATAAATCAGATAAAAACAATATGATAACACATTAAGGACATATAAGTTTCTATGTATTTAATAATTATGTATGAACAGTAAGTAGTCTTCATAAATGACTATAGTTAGGGGTGTATTCAGCTGATTTAGTTTTTATTTTCTTTTTATTTAAAAGCAACATCAGTGCTTTCCTTTTCTGAGGAAAATTTCTCTCATTATACTGACACATACATGCACCCAAATACATACACACTAATAAACTCAAATCCCAAATGGTTACAGGGGGTTACATCTCTCTCCCTCAAGTCAACTAATAGGTTGAACCTAATAGTTCTCTTCCCTTCTGTAGACTTTTCTCCTGAGATATCCTAGAACATCAAATTCAATGCTCCCTGTTCCCCACCTCTTGGAAGGACTAGTTGTTGTTTTGTTTGTTTGTTTGTTTGTTTATTTTTTATTTTTTTTTTTACCTTATCTGATTGCCTTGCTCTTCAATCAATAGGGTGTGAGGTGCCCTTATATTTGGATGTTTCTCTCCAGGGATCCTGACTTCATAAGAAGTTTGTGTGTAATCACACTAGAAAAAACAAACAAACAAAAAACTTCCTAGAGTTGGAGAGTTAATTGTGAGATAAATATGAAATACTTTTCCTCTTTTTTTGAGCATGAATGCTTTGTTTAGATACATGTTGGTGTTCTTCACTGACTCTTTTGTCTAATTCTGTCTTTCCACATTTGCTCTGAATCCAATCCCCTCTTTGGGGACGTTATTCGTGTCATTTTCTCATTTTTTCTCTGATTTTGTCAAGAGAAACACCACACTGAAACACACCTGTTTCTCCCTGGCTTCACATTCCCTTCTAACAGAGAACCCAACTTGCTGTATTCCGTCAGATCCAAACTCTTAGAGAGTGGCTGCATTTCCTTAGGGTCTGTTCTCTCCTTGACCCACTGAAGTCTAGTTTCTTTCTCCACCCTTCTACCAAAACCAGTCCTCCAGATCACCAATGCTTTTTTAGTGGTACTCTACCAGACTTTTAAAATCTCTATTTTACTGGACCCCTCTGCAACATTTGACCCAGTTGACCCCTCCCACCTTGTTGAAATGTTCTTTCACAGCTTCTGTGGTTCCACATCTTCTTGGTTGTCTTTGTTTTTCTGATTCTCTCCAGTCTACTTTGTGAGGTTCTTTTCTCTTGCCTTCCCTTAGCTGTTCATGTCCTTCAAATTTCCATTCTAGGTCCCCTCTCTTTCTTCTTCTTATTCTATAGTTTCTCTTTTAGTGATTACATTAGTCCGAAAAATAAAAACAAACACATGAAGAGTTAAGTGTGTTGAAGTAATGGACACCCTACTACTGTGGCACAAACATTCATTTCTTGCTCATGCCACATTTGCAGAGGGGTCAGCTGTAACACTTTGCTGACTGTGTCCTCTTCACTCTGGTACCCAGTCTCCATATGACAGCAAATATATTTTGATAAAATATACATCTGCCCATAAATTCCCCCCTCTTGCAAACTTGCAACAGCTTCCCATTGACAGCCAAATCATATTAAAACTCCTTGAGATGGCTCAGATGTCGTTTGACTCCTGCTTGCAATAGTGTCTTCACCTTTCACCAAATTCTTGACTCTACACATCAGCCTTAGCAAACTAGTTACAGTTTTCCAAATGTGCTTAACTCTCTCACCTGGAGGCCTTGTACATTTTCTCTCCTCCCCTAGGATGCTGCCTGACCCATCTTTATCCTGGCTGACTCTCCTGGTGCCTCAGATCTCTGCTTGTATTTCCCATCTCCAGCAGAAGCATGTCCTAAATCCCCAAGACTAGGCTATATGTTGCTTCTCTGTGCTTGTGTAACACCTATGCTCACCTCTGCCTCTGCACTGAGCACACAGGATTGAGGTGATTCCCCATCATATAAAAATTTTTGATAGGATGGTAAGAACAGATAACCTGAAGGAATTAGCCATATGGATACCTGAGAAGAAAGAGTCCTGGGGGAAAAGCTTCTTGAGGACAAGGCTAGCTCTTAATTTCTCGTATCTGAGTGCTGGACCTGGCACATAGTTCCTGGAACATAATAGGTGCTTGATAAATCATTGTGAAATGCAGAAATGAGTGGATATGTGGATGATCATAACGTTTTGAAAGATTTCCAGGCTTTTCATTTCATTAGCTGAGGAGAAAGATTCCATTATTTTAACTGTGCTGCTTTGTAGATTCAACTTTAAATATTGAGGAGCTCTTATTTTTAAATTTTATTACATTTTTTAGCCTACAGATGTTGCTTTTCAAGACCCTCTGCAATCCATAACCTATTGTATATGTGGTATTCCATATACAGACTCTAGAATAACCACTGTGATTTTTCTGAGCTTGTTAGCTGTTTTAGCATTGTCTTGACACAGCCTTATTTACATGTACAAACCTGATATTGCAATATATAGAGATTCCACATTTACAGACTCATTTTATGTATCTGTACTTTGTCCTGAGTAATATTTGACCAGTATAAATTATATAGGAAAAGAAACCTTGCCTCCATCATCTATGCTTCCAAAATAAAACACTATCAATGTGCTCTTCCATAGAACATGTCTTGGTTTAGTAAACAGAGTTTTCTCTAGGGTTGGACCCAGCTAGGTCAGTTTTCCACGGTACTCTGAAGGAAGTCAGGCTAGACCCTTTAGATACCAACTTTGTTGATGTTACTCATACAAGGGCAGCTTGCATCCTCTTTGAGCTTGGTAAGTTTTTTTTAACAGAAACAGAAACTGCATAAAAGCACAGATGAGATTTTTAGAAGCATTTACCCTGTTTTTATCTATTTCAGGTATTGGAACTACAGATGCTTGTGGTCACCTTGACTTTTACCCAAATGGAGGGAAGCACATGCCAGGATGTCAAGACTAAATTACGTCTTTATTTAAATTTGATTTCACTGCTTATAAGGAAGGTAAATACGTTCTAAAATATGGATGCCATGGATATGTAGTCACTGAGCTTTCTCCTTAGATAGGATTTATGTCCTTTTGTATGTAATTAAAAATCTACATATAAAATTGAGGTCACATCCTTTTGTATGTATTATACATATAAAATAGCTTTTCTCTCCAAACACAGTCACACGTATTAAGCTCTCACACCTGTTGTGAGAGCAAGGACTGTGTCTCAGTTACCTTTGTATCCCCAATGCCTTACACAATGTCCAGCATATTAGTCAGTCTTTCAGTATAAACAAGGAGAGTGTGTAATTCACTCAGCAAATATGTACTGAGTGTTTGCTATGTGCCACGCATTATTCTAGGAACAGCAGGTTGGGAATGAATACAAAAGACAACAATTCTTTCTCAATGGGGTTAATATGTTAACTTGTTAGGAAATCAATCAACAAATAGTACAGAGCTCAGGAGACAAAATAAAACATGGAAGGGGGATATGATGTGTTGGTGACAGCAGAGGTAAAGCAGGGGAAGAACGTTTTTGATAGGGTGGCAAGAGAGTACTTACTGAGCAGATGACCTGAAGGAGTCAGCCTTATCATACCTGAGGGCAAAACATTCTGGGTCAAGGGGGAGAACAAGTGTAAAGGGCCTGAGGCAGGAGCCTTCCTGGCAGGTTCATGGCAAGGAGGAGCCTGTTGTGGCTGGAAGGAAGTAAGAGAGCAAGAGTAGTGGAATAAAGTTGGGGAAAGAAGCGGGCAGAGGGAGGTAACACAGGGCCTTATGGGTTGAGGAAAGGCTTCAGCTTTTACTCAAGTACAATGGGAATCACAGGAAGGATTTGAGCAGAGAGACGTAGTCTGAGTTACTTTTAGCAGAATCATTCTGGATGCTGTGACCACAGATTAAACAAATACTATTTAACTTTTTATAGTAGTTTTCAGTAATAATAATACATGTAAGGCATTTGGTGACATGGCATCAGAAATTATTATTTGGGAATTCCATTCTTCCCTATTTACATTTCATCATTATGTAAATAATGAAATCTATCACCCATAATGTACAATAATGCATAATAATATAATACATGTATGATGATGTGATAATGAATATCTGAATGATTCTGAATATCTCGCAACCTGATCTCATATAGTCAGGATATCTGTTGAAATTATTTTTATTATTTGTATATTTTAAATTCAATAGCTATAGAGGTACAAATGGCTTTGGCTTCACGGATGCATTGTATAATGGTGAAGAGGTCTGGGCTTTCAGTGTACCTGTCACCCTCATTAGTGTACAGGTAATTTTTCATCAATTCTTTCTCCACATCCTCCCCCTCCTGCATCTCCAATGCCCATCACACCATTCTATATGGTTTTGCAGACCCTTAGCTTGGCTACCACTTATGAATGAGACCATGTGGTATTTGGTTTTCTGTTCCTGTTACTTCAATTAGAATGATCATCTCTAATTCCATTCAAGTTGCAGCAAAAAATATTATTTCATTCTTTTTTATAACTGAATCATATTACACTGTGTATGTATTTGATATATGATTACATATAATACAATATGATGATGTATATATAATGCAATATGATTATATATATGTGGTATATATCACATTTTCACTATCCAATGATCAGTTGGTGGGCATTTATGTTGATTCCATATCTTTGCAACTATGAATTGTGCTGCAATAAGCATGTAAGTGCAGGTGTCTTTTTTTGTATAATGATCTGTCTTCCCTTGGATATATACCAAGTAGTGGGATTGTTGAATCAAATGGTAGATCTACTTTTAGTTATTTGAGGAATCACCATTCTGATTTCCATAGAGGTTTTACTAATTTACATGCCTACCAACAGTGTATAAACATTACCTTTTCACCACATCTGTGCCAACATCTAATATATATATATATTTATATATATATTTATTTATTTTATTTTACATTTTTTAAAATAATGGCCATTCTGACTGGTATACAGTGGTATCTCATTGACTCAAGATGGATTAAAGACCTAAATGTCAAACTTGAAACCATAAAAATCCTAGAAGAAAACCTAGGAAAAACTCTTCTGGAGACATTGACCTAGGCAAAGAATTTATGGCTAAGACCTCAAAAGCAAATGCAAATGCAACAAAAACAAAAATAAGTAAGTGGGATTTAATTAAACTCAGAAACTTCTGTACAGCAAAAGAAATAATCAATGAGTAAATAGGCAATGTACAAAATGGGAGAAAATATTTTCAGTCTATATATTCAACAAAGGACTAATATCCCGAATCTACAAAGAACTCAAACAAGTAAGCAAGATAAAACAAGTAACCCCATTAAAAAGTTGGCAAATGACATTGACAGACATTTCTCAAAAGAAGATATACAAATGGTCACCAAACATGAAAATAATGCTCAACATCACTAATCATCAGGGAAATATAAATTAAATGTTAAAATTATTAGATCTTTCATTTGACTGTTGTAGAGGAAAAATACACAGATCATAACATTGAGTGCAACTTAGGTTTCTACTTCACTGGAGATAAATTACAAAGTTTAAATATTTTCACTGAAAAAGTAAATATGATGAGAAGTATCTATTTATAATGACTACTTAAAAAACACAAATATGAAGGTATACAAATAAGACTCAGAGTCAATTCCACCTAGTTCAGATAAGCAAAACTTAGATAAAAAGGCCTGAATAAAACTAACTTCTCTCTTTTTTTATATTATGAGTTTAAATCTTTTCTATTACATAAAATATAAACCATAAGACTTCTTTATATAGTTAATTGTTATACACAGATCATGTAAGATTCTGTAGAAGATTAATGAAAGTAAAACATACATTTATCATAAACTATCATTTTGAGACATTATAGAACTTCCTATAATTTTGTTGGATCAAAAACACATTTATCATTCAAATTAAATCTTTAAATGAGTTTTAAAACTTCAAGATATTCTATTTTACGTTATATTTATTACTAAGAAACCATTACTTTTAAAATTAATAACTCACTATATTCTAACAAACCGTCTTGTCTAAATCACAATTAATTGTGAATATAAATCTGTAGATATAGACACCTAATGTAAGAGAAGTCCTTTTTTTAAAAAAAAAGATCATGCCAGTTATTGATTTCTGCTAACCATATTACATTACTTCTGAAATTATATTGTCTCAGTTATCTATTGCATGACAAACCACAGTGGCTTACAAGAACAATTATTTTATTGCCCAGGGTTCTGAGGGTCAAGATTCAGACAGAGTGCTGCTGAGATTCTGTAGCGTTGGCTGGAGTAACTCAGGTGACTATCCAGCTGACAGTTGAGCTAACCTGGTTGAGATGGTCTGAGATGATCTTCCATGGCTGGAGTCTTGGGATTGGTTCTCCTCTCTTATGTAGTCTGTCTTCCTTCAGAGTCTCTCTCCTCAACCAGGTAGCCTGATTTTCTTAATATGGCAGCCAGGTTCCAAGAGAGCAAGAGTAGATGCTGGAAGGCCTTTTGAGACTGAGGCCTTAGAACTTTCACACTATCAGTTTCACCACATTCCATTAATCAGTGCAAATCATAAGATCCAGGAGGGTGAAAAAATATGCTCCCTCTCTTGAGAGGAAAAATGGTAACATGATTTGCAAAGGCATGAGGATCTAGGAAGGACTCATTTGTTGGAGGCCATTATTATAGAATAATGATATCACATATGCTAAAAACTAAAATCTAGTTTCTAAAAGATAAACCAAGTTATGTAGGTAGTTGGAAGAATAGTCCATGCCATTCTGTAAATATGTTCTTATGTAGGATACAGAAGCATAAATGACTAGAATGCTATGAAAACTTTCTAATGTGCAGAGGTATTTAGATCTTTCTTATTTATTATTGCAATAATCCTAACTATGGCAATAATGTCATGTCTAACAATGATACAACTTTAGCATTCTCTGTACTATCCCACACCTGTCACACCTTTCGTCAGCACTGGTTAATGCTGATGACTGTTTTGTGGTATAATAGAAGGGAGTTCAGTCATTCCTGCAGAACAGAGAGACAGAGACTTAATTGGTGTAAGGTGGATACGCTGTGTGCACAGGGATACTGTGTCAGAGATCCTAGGAAGTGTTTGGGAATATTAATGCCAAAGCACAAAGTCATTTTGATATGCTTTTGTTTATTTACCCTGTTTGAATATCTTAGTACAAAGAAAATGATATGTAACATTGATCAATGTTGCTCGATATTCAAGCCTAGACACAAGGTCTAGGCCCTCAACTCAAGAATCTGTCACAGTTATTCTTTCTAAGAAATGATTCACACTATCAGTTATCAGTTAATTGTTATCAATTAATTGGAAGTTGTTTTCATAGAGGTGGTTTCCTTTAATTGTAACCATGCTCAAAGTAATTGCTTTTATGCCAAAAGCATTCTTAATTCTGATACATTGATTGCTTATCCTTGTAGATCCTACAAATCTTTTAAAGCAGCTAGTAAAGCATTTTATTTGGAATTTAATTAGAAAGCAATTTTTGAAACATGATCAGCCAGCCGAATATCAGGTCTTTGAGTAGGTGGCAAAAAATGCATCTGCCATTTTGGGAAATAATGGATTGTTTCTGTACTGAGTACTGAACAGTAGCTGAGATTGCTGGAGGGTTGAAATAACTAAACCAACAATTTATATTCTGGTTGTTTCAGCTCTTTTGAAGATTATATCCAGTTTTTCTTTTTTGGCCATTTGTTATGCAGTAATTAGATGCTACTGTGTAGCAGGTATAAGTCCAGGGCAAGAATTTTTCTGCTTATATATTTTAAATGTCGTCTTCAAAGATGCCCTGAGAAGGCTGAATCAATCAAGAGGTACAACCAAACATATTACTATTTACTTGGAACATAAAAATCATTTTATTAAAGTTTAATTATTTATACAGAGCAGAACTAAGGTATAGATAGCTCACAGGAGTTCCACACAGATCAATACGTGACAAAATACCAAATCTGATTTTGCTTGAGTCATAAAACACACAGTGCCAGACCCGAGCTAAACGTATTTTTCATTTGGTTATCACTATGAAAAGGAGAAAGAAAATCTACTTTGTACTGGGCAGTAGAAATGATTTTCATTCTTGTGTTTTAGAGACTGGATCCCTGTTTTATCAAGATAGAAAATATGACTTTCCAGCTAAAGTTTATGGTAAGCAACAGCATCTCGTGAGGGGTTATGGGGCAAGAATAAACATTTCCCTCCTGTGACTGAGCCTGGCAGGTGGATGCACTCAAGCCATACTCTTGGTTTCCTGCAGTTCCCAGAGAGCTTGACAGTCAAATACTGGTATTTTCTGCATAGCAACCTCCCTCACCTCTCTCCCTTCTCCTGCCATGGTTGCTGTTCTGAGTGGCTAAGGGATCCTGGCATTTACTTTTCGTGGAAGAAGGCCCTCAGGGTCATTGTATATTCAGCGATAGGGAGATTAGAAACCCCTTAGAATCTGGCTCCTGCCACATGGATACTAATTTTGGTTACAAACTATAGCGCATGTTTGTTATGTGGACATACTGTGCCCTGGTTGAGTTTGGGCTTCAGGTGACCTGTTGTCTAGAGAGTGAAGTTACCCCAAGAGGTAACTTCTGAAACCTAACCCTCCTTCCTGCCTCCCTTCTTTTAGTGTCCTAGTGTCTGTTATTTCCATCTTTATGAAAATTTAGCCCACATGGAAGTGAGAACATGTGGTGTTTGGTTTTCTGTTTCTTTTTATGTATTTATATATTTATTTATATATTTTTAAAATTATAAAGATGTGGGGTACAATTCAGGGTTAGGTATACAAACATTGATTATGCAGATACCCGTGTTCCTTTTTGATGAGGTATGCTCCTCCCATGCCTAGCAGTTTCCCTCAACTGCCAATCCCACCCCCCCAACAGTTTCCCATTACTGCCAAACACTTTCTTATAGTATTATAAGTGTTCATGGTACTCTGTTCTTTGTTTCTGTGATAGATCACTGAGTATGATCGACTACAAATTCATGCAAGTTGCTGAGAAGTCCATATATTTGTCCTTCTTTATGGCTGCATAATATTCCATTGTGTATATGTGCCACATTTTCTTTATCCAGTCCAGCTTCGATGGGCAACATGGTTGGTTCTATGTTTTTGCTATTGTGAATAGAGCTGCAACAAATGTACGTGTGCAGGTATCTTTTTTGTAGAATGATTTGAGTTCCTCTGGGTATATTCCCAATAGGGGAATTCCTGGGTCATATGGAAGGTCAATAATTAGTTCTTTCAGAAATTGCCATGCTGTCTTCCAAAGAGGTTGCACTGGTTTGCATTCCCACCAGCAGTGTAAAAGCGTTCCTTTTTCTTCACATCCTTGCCAGCATCTGTTGTTGTTTGTTTTATTAATGATGGTCATTCTTACTGGGGTTAGGTAGTATCTCAATGTGGTTTTGATTTGCATTTGTCTGATAATTAGTGAGACTGAGCACGTTTTCATGTGTCAAACAAGGAATTTTTAAAATCTATGATTAATATGTTAAAGGATCTAAGTGAAAAGGGGATATAGTAAACATGAACAAATGGAAAATTTCAGAAGAGAAGCAAAAACTTATAAGATAGAAAGTAATGGAAATAATTGAAATAATGCACACAGTAACAAAGATAAAGAATTCTATCAATAGACTCATCAGTAGATTTGACAAAGCCAAGAAAATAATTAGTGAATTTGAAGATATGTCAGTAGAAATTGCCCACACTGGAATACAAAGATTTAAAAATTTTTTTGCACCTTTTAAGTGAAAAAAACAAAACAAAAGACAAAACAAAAAACAGAATGAGTCATCTGAGAACCGTGGAACAGTATCAAATGCTCTAACACACTTACAACTAGAATTGTGAAAGAGGAGAGATAGAATGAAGCAGAAAAAATATTTTTAAAGTTAACAGTTGAGAATATGTCAAAAGTAATCAAAGACACTAAACACAGTCCCCAGAGATCATCAGTCAAAATAATTACCAAATATTACACATATACACACACATTCATATAAATGCATATATACACATATACACCAATATTAATAACAGAAAAAGTAGGCTTAAAAACAAGAAATATTTATATGAGTAAAGAGAGACATTAATTAATGCTAAAAAGTTCAACTCACCAAGAAGGCCTAACAATTCTGAATGTGTACATACCTACACCAGAACTTTAACATACATAAAGCAAAAATTGCTAGAACTGGAAAAAAAAAAAAAAGGAAAAGGGACATCCACCATTATTGTTGAATACATCAACACTTATCTCAGTATTTAATAAACACAAATTACACAGAAAATAGATAAGGACATAAAGGACATAAACTAGAACTCCAACATGGCTTACTTAATTGTACTTATGGAAAACAACCTAACAACAGTACAACGCATATTCTTTACAATTGACATTCACTAAAATCGGACATATTCTGGACCATAACACAAAAACATTAACACATTTAAAAGAATTAAAATCATCCAAAGAAAAAGACATAATCCACTCACCATTAAATGTCTCTTTGTCTAACCACTAGAGACTTTTCGGTGCCCTGATGAGCCTAAATCTCACGTTTTAGCAAAATTTTCAGGCTATAAAAGATATTTAATTAATAATGCCAATAATTATTTTATTTTGGAACTAAAAATGATAGTTTTAGTGTCTACACTACTACCATGAGGATTGCTAGGTGTAGTTAAGTTAAAATTGGTCTCTGCTAAAAGCATTCTTTGTTAAGAAATGCAGACATCTCCTACATGTCTGGAACCAGAGTGGATAATTCCGTGTTCTACCTTATGCTCATATACTTGTCAACAACTCTTTGGTTCCTCAAGCTATAATATCCACACTGTACAGATGATTGGTCTTCTAGCTTTTCATAGCCTGACTGTGTGCACTGTAGGTAATAACCTTGGCCTGTGATACCACAGTCCCTTGTGCAGTCCCCACCTGTCAATGCAGGAGCTACCGCACCATATTCTGACCATGCTGCCACCCACAGTTATTCAAGCTTTTAAATACCCAACCTTGCTAGAATCATAGTTCTATTTCCACCCTGAGGGCAAACATCTTATGGTGACTAAAGCAGGTCCTATTGGCTATGCTAAATTCTCTGGAGATTTACAAGACATAGTTGTAGCACTTATGTTAGCTGTAAGCCCCGTTATTAGTCCATTTGAAGTAATGTCCCTAACTTCAGGTCTTGCCTCTTAGAGTACATGTCATACTATTATATATTATATAAGAGGTGACCTAGAGCCTCACGTGGGGTTGAATGCACCAGGATCCTTTCAGATTATTATATCCCCAACAGAATAGCAAGACAGCTGTTTCTAAGTCTGAGAAAGAAACTTGGAAGAGGGAGCCCGGAAAAAAATGTTACTCCCACTCCTTAGGGAGCATAGAATGTGTATCATATTAGAGGAAAGCACTGGTAGTGTAAGAATGGAGGGACAGTCAAGTGTTACTAAAGTAAAATCAGAGCCCTTGGGTTAGAAGGGAATCTTGGCTGATGTGAGGAGAAAAATCTTTTTTATGAGATGCCAATATTCTTGTTGGTGTGAACAAAACATAAGTGTTTCTTAGAAATTGTAAAACATATCGGAAGGAGAGCCCAGGTCAGCAATCACATTCATACATTTCTGACTACCTGATCAATATGCCTGTATGACTTAGAGTACTAAATATGGTGGAAGATTATTACAAACCAAAGGAGATCTGCAACCTCACTGTCAAACAACTCCATGATAGCCTAGTAGACCACCAGATGACCTCAGCTCACCTGACCGATACAATCCAGATGATGCTCAATTGCTAATTCTTTTGGCCCCATTGCTGACCTCATTACTGCTAGTAATCAGTGCTGCTCCTCTTCTGTTCTTGTTTCACTTTGGATTCTGTTAACCTCATTCTTTTCCTCCAACTCTCCTCTTGCAGTCCTGCCCCACTATCCCACCTCTCCAGGCAACGGCACTCAGACTGAATTGAAGTTTGCCTGATCAACTCCCAAAGTCACTGGAGGGACCATCATCACCTTAGTTTCCTGTTTAGAGGATCCCTCTACCCATCCCCAATGTGTAAGTCTCTGCTGCAACATATTCACCACCCTGCATAAATGCAATGACACCCCGGCTATAATCAACATGGCTAAAAAAAAAAAAAAAAGTTTGTCAATATTTACAAAATGTTATTTATGTAATGGATAACACCAAGCTAAGACACATCGTGATCTGATAATTAGCTACATGTTTTCAAGAGCTGCCACTGAAATACCTAAAGGTCTGTTTTGGGTCTAGGAGTACCCCTTTCTACTGTCTACTCTGTTATACTAGTCCAGGCTACATCCTGACACATTCAACTTCTGTAACCATCTTAAGTTTTCTCTCCAGATTTTAGCATCTGGCACCTAGACCTCATGATTGGCCTGCCCTGGTTGCCATCATATTACCACTCAAGAACAATTTTGTACCTTCCCTATCAGGGTCCAATTTCCACTCCCTCCATAGGCACGATTCATTCTTCCCGTAGCTAAATTCCCTTAATAGACCACACTCAGTTTTAGGTACAGGGTCCACTGCCCTGTACCCATATCTGATTATTTTTATTCCTTCTCCAAGACTCTGTTTATTCCATCATAGCAAGTAACCCCCAAGTCTTGAAAAGTCTCTTGCGTAATATGTATTTACAGCTTGTGGAGCATACAGTCCAGATCTTTTGTTGCACTAATTCCTGGGCTTGCCACTTGTCCTCCCATTACAGGCAACCTAACAGAAAGACTTACTTTGGCTAGCCCTCTCCTTTCTGTATACCACTCCACAAAACTAATCAGGTACCAAAATATTTATTTAAATTGCTGACCTGGGCTCTCCTTCTGATACGTTTTACAATTTCCAAGAAACACTCATGTTTTGTTCACACCAACAAGAATATTGGCATCTCATAAAAAAGATTTTTCTCCTCACGTCAGCCAAGATTCCCTTCTAACCCAAGGGCTCTGATTTTACTTTAGCAACACTTGACTGTCACTCCATTCTTACACTACCAGGGCTTTCCTCCAATATGATACACATTCTATGCTCCCTAAGGAGTGGGAGTAACATTTTTTTTCTGGGCTCCCTGTTCCATGTTTCTTTCTCAGACTTTTTAAGCACAAAAGTGCTATTACATTGCACATTGTGATTGTCCTGCTTACAGGCTTGGTGGTCACTGGCACTGCTCTAGGTACCTGTAACCCAATCATCAAATGCATACAATTAATACTGATCAGGAAATGGTATAGAGTAAATGTTTGTATCCCCATTCCCACTCATGTGTTCAAATGTAATTCTTGATGTGATGGTATTTGGAGATCGGACCTTTGACAGATTATTAGGTCATGAGGGTGGCACCCTCATAAATGAAACTAGTGTCCTTATAAAAGAGGCCTCGGACAGCTTCTTTTTCTCTTGTGTTATGTGAGGATACTGTAAAAACAAAACAAAACAAAACAACAACAACAACAACAAAAATAAAAAAAACCCAGCCATCTATGAACTAGAAAATAGGTCCTTACCAGACACCAAACCTGCCAGCACATTGATCTTGGACTTCTCAACCTCCAGAGCTATCAGAAATAAATTTCTCTTATTTATAATTCATCCAGTCTATGGTAATTTTGTTGTAGCAGCCAAAGAAACTAAGAGAAGAGATATCCAAGTTTCTCTCTAAACATATGCAACAAGTTTTTGACGCTTTGGATGCCCTCAATGAGGGACAATTCTTCCCAGTGATCTTGGATGTTGATAATTGCCCAGACTTAGACTATTTAATGACAGATTGAGGGTGTGGCATTTGTTCAATTGAAAGGTACCTTTTGCCCATGTGGAAAGACAACATGGGCAAAGTCACTCTAATAACCCAACAAAGATAACAAAGTGATTTTTGTTAACATCATTCAATTTTTTAAACAAATGTCCCAGATAACCTCTGGCATATTTTCCTGGCTCTCAACAACTCCATGAGATGATTGGATACACATTTTTGTCTAGAGTTTTCTCATTTACATTATAGTTTGTTACATAGGCCTACATAGGGGAAGCTCTTTAAATTCATGCCTTAACACAATCAAATTCAATTGAATAAGAGATGGCATATTTCCATCATCAATCAATCATTGAGGTGATTCCATTTTTTATCTTTCACCAATGGCAGCTTTCAAGCCCCATACCTTACTTTCTTCTTTTTTTCCATATCTGGGCAAGATGATTTAAAAAGACAGTTTATCAGTCCTCATTCTTCGTTCTCATGAAAAGTCCAGACCACAAAATTTCTGATCTACAAGCAAAAGCCTCATCCATGACCCATCCCTTAGCTAGAGTCAAAACCAAAACCAACACACCACAACTCCCTCTTTGCTCTTGCCATTTCAGATCAGATTATACTTGTCCTGTTCTTCCAATAATTATTTTTTGAGTGATAAACTTTCTTTCAAATACTTCTGGTGTGTGTGGCATCATCAGTTTCAATATTCAGTTTTCTAATTTGGAAAGACTCTACCTTGTCTCTGTGGGTAGCTAAACACAAAGTATGTTCTTTAATCTTAATAAAATTAAACTAGAAACTAATTATGGAGAATATCTGAAACAATCTTCAAATACTTGCAAATTAAACCCCATACATTTTTTATGGTCATCTTTTTTTTTTTCTTTTAAAGATTGAAGTACAATTCAGGATTAGGTATACACGTGGTCATCATACAGGTAAAGTATGGGCCCCTCTTTGGTCCCCACTTTGCCTGGTTTGAGATCAGGTACCCTTATTGATGTTATATCCCCCTGCTCCCTCCCCTGGCAGTATCCAGCTATTGCCAATTCCCTTCTTACAATATTATGGTAAATGTTTAGGGTCTGCTTATAAGTGAGAGCATGTGGTACTCGGTTTTTTGTTTCTGTGATAGATCACTGAGCATTATAGATGCTAAATCCATCCAAGTTGCTGCAAAGTCCATATGTTTTTCCCTCTTTATGGTTGCATAATATTCATAATGTATATGTACCACATTTTTTTTTATCCAATCCAGTTTCAATGGGCAGTACAGTTGGTTCCATGTTTTTGCTATTGTGAAGAGTGCTGCAATTAACATGCATATGCAGGTATCTTTTTTGTAAATGGTTTGAGTTCCTCTGGGCATATTCCCAGTAGGGGATTGCTGGGTCATATGGAAGGTCAATTTCTAGTTCTTTTAGAAATCACCACACTGTTTTCCACAAAGGCTGACTAGTTTGCATTCCCACCAGCAGTACCAGTATCTGTTGTTGTTTGTTTTATTTATGATGGCCATTTTTACTGGGGTTAGGTGGTATCTCAGTGTGGTTTTGACTTGTTTTTTTCTCTGATGATTAGTGAGGCTGAGCACTTTTTCATGTGTCTGTTGGCTACCCATATGTCTTCTTTTGAGAAGTGTCTATTCATGCCTTTTACCCACTTTTTAATGGGACTCTTTGTTTTTTTTTCCTTTCAGCACTATAAGGCTACAATAATCAAAACAGACTGGTATTGGTACAAGAACAGGCTTATAGAACAATAGAATAGGATAGAGATTCCAGAAGCAAAACCTCGATTTCTCAACCAACTCATCTTTGACAAAGCCTCCACCAACAACCACTGGAGAGAGGAGAATGTACTCAGTAAATGGTTCTGGGAAAACTGGTTGACCACATACAGAAGATGGAAACAGGGCCCCCACCTATCACCATACACAAAAATCAACTCTAAATGGATTAAGGACCTGAATGTAAAAACTCAAACTGTAAGAATCTTAGAAAATGCAGCAGGAGGTACCCTTATGGGAATTGGAGTAGGCAACCAATTCCTGATCAAAACCCCAGATGTCTATGCCAGAAGAGATAAGATAGTCAAGTGGGACCTCATTAAACTGAAAAGTTTCTGGAAAGCCAAAGAAACCATCAAGAGAGTGAGGAGACAGCCCACAGAATGGGAAAAAAATATTTGCCAACTGTATATCTGACAAAGGCCTAACATCAAGAATCTACAAGGTAAACACCATACTTCTAAATAATCCATTTCAAAAGGCACAAGAGAAGCTAGAAAATATTTTTAATTTAATGCAACTGGAAAGAAAACATATCAAAAATTTGAGGATATAGCTAAAGTGGTACTTAGAAAGAGACTTATAGCAATATACCCTTATAGTAGAAAAGAGAAAAGATCTCACATGAATTATCTAAGCTCCCTCCTTGAGAAACTAAAACAGAAGAAAAAATTAAACCTAAAGCAAATAGAAGAAAAGATAATAAAAAATAAGAGAAAAAAAATCAGTAAAATCTAGAACAGGAAAAAAAAAAGCAAATAAATGAAAAGAAAAGAAATCCATCAATCTCAGGTGATTATCTGGAAAATTCAATAAAGTTGATACATTTCTATTTAGAGTGATCAAGAAATAAAAAGAGAAAACACAAATTACAAATAATAAGAACTAACAAAGAAACATCACTACAGACCTTACAGACATCACTCTGAACAACTCTAAGCCCATTAATTCAACAACCTATATGAAATGGATACATTTTTAAGGACAAAGCTACCTAACTTACTCAAAGTGAAATTCACATGATAGTCAATAATCTACACTATTACTATTATTGTGGCAATTTCAGTGAAAGGAGAGTATTAGATAACATAAGGGAGAGAAATCACTTATTCATAGCAATTTTTGCATTTTTTGTTATTATTTTTAGTAGGCTAAACACATATTTCTTCTAAATACAGTTAAGTCAGAATGATAATCTGAGGAGCTCACATTGTCTTTTATTTAATAAAACATATACCTTCTTTTAAAAGTCATCTCTGTATCCTAGTAAAGTAAGAACAACTAAGATATAGAGTTTTTTAAAGCCACACATAGTTTTTCTCTTAGACATTCTGTTTTCATTTTGTTTATAAATCCAGTTTAAAAAAAATAATTTAATACATTTAAAAAACTTCAAGCTCATTGGATCTTTTTATTGATATAGAAGTTTGAAGATTTTTATCAGAATTTGTCTAGATATAGACTTCTTTTGTATTCTGTTTACTAGAAAGTTTAAAAAATTCTTAATTTTCTCAGTAAAATGTTGATTAGATGAGGAAAATTTTATTTTATAATTTCAATATAGCTAGAGGTATATTTGTACACTTTTATCTTAGCCTATACAAATTCACATTAGTCATTGAATGGTGTTATTGCCTGATCTTTCAGGTCAGTATTCTCTTATCTACAGTCAAAAATGAGAAGGTAATGTTGAGTGAGAAATTTTCTGCAGTACATATTCTGCTACCCACTGATTCCACTGTATTTTTTAAATTACCATATTATACATCTGAGTACTTGTAGAAAGTTCTCACTAGGATTCTTCCTTCAATAGTAACTATTTGAATTCCTGGACTACAGTGTGGATAAAATAACCATGTAATAAACTTTCACCGTAACAAAGGAAATTACACCATGGCTTACCCTGACTGGATCTTGTTTTGCTTTGCCTTTAAAGCAATTTTTTATTTTTAAATCCAGGAAATTTATTTAGTAGCTGTTAGAATCATTTGCTATTTAAATGGCAGGCTATTATACAGTTATCTTATAAATTAATTGTGTGTTTTTGTATTTTGCATTGAAAGTTATATTGATATTGAGAGACCTAAGATATGTTCCAAACGGGTCATGAAGTCTAATTAACCTTTTATCACATTCAACTACTTTAAGTTACATGAACTTGACTCTGTCCTCTAAATATAACAATACAATTTTGGCATCTCATTAATAAACATGACAGCATTTATTAACACTGCCATGTAACTAAGTAAAATTTCATCAATTCAAATCTCAGGGAACCAGAAGTAATCAAGCTAGAACTAAACAGGAACAAATTATCTGACATCATATTTTAGTGGCAGGATAGCTGAGAAGCTAAACAACTTGCTGTTTCTGTCAAACAATCTTGATTACTTGTCAGTGTGGAAGAAGTAGGTAGGGTATGGAATGAAAGGTTAATTTACTTGCACTCACATAACCTCTCCTTCTCTTCTTATAGACAAATAATCAAGGTCATTAATGGAAGTTTTGCAAATCAATTTCTATAAATTCATGACTCACAGGCTCCTGTACTTTAAATTATAAATATAATAGTATTTGAGGTCAGCAATGTCAACACAGTCTATACTAAACTGTTTATTATTATTTTGATCTGAAAACACCTTCATTAAATGTTTATGGGTTTAAAAAGTATACATTTTTGTTAGTCTTGCATCAGAATTCTAAGATCAAATATTTATTCATTTGCTTTTCATTCATAAGATATTCTTTCCTTCTTCCTTTCTTCCTCCCCTTCTTCCTTCCTATGTAAGTAAAACATGTTAAAAACATTCTTTTTGGTGCAAAGTAATAGTAAGATATTCTTACTTATTCTCACCCTTTTCTTTTTTTGTGTAATGATGCATTTTCACCTGAAAAGTCAGGACATGATTTTATCATCTCTATTCATGAAGGGAATTAACACTGAATATTTAGGCAGTAGTAATTAAAAGAAAAGCAACTACTATTTATTTAATAGTGTATACACATCATCACATTTCAATCTTATAACAATCCTTTAAAGAAGGCGCCTTTCTCTCCATTTTGTAGGAATATAAGGCTCACGGAAAAATCATGCAGCTAGTGTTAAATGACAGAATTTTCACCTATTCCCTTAGGAATCCAAAATCAGAGCTCTTTCTTTTTTTTCTTTTTTAGATTAGAAAATATAGTTTATTTAAAAGTAAACTAGAGGAAGAAAGAGAGAGGAGATTCACCTCCCCAAGGAAGAGGAGGGGACCAAAGCTTAGGAAAACGTGACCCGGCCATAGCTCAAAGAACATGTGGCCAGACCATAGCTTAGCAAGGCAATGGCCTATCAGAGCTCTTAATACCACAAAATACTGTCCTCTATAGGGAAATGTAAAATACAATGACATATCCTTTCTCCAACATGGATTTTAATTTATTGTTGCTTTTATCCTATATATTGATTTTATTATGGAATACACATCCTTCCTTCCTTCCTTCCTTCCTTCCTTTCTTCCTTCCATCCTTCCTCCCATCCTTCTTTCTTTACTTTCTCCCTTTATTCTTATATAAACCATATCTTTTATTTTCTGTATTCTGTTGTTTTGACATCCTAGACCTCACTGACCCTGGAGGAAGTCAGCTCATTTCAGGATTAGCCAATTCCCAGGGATTGTAATCAACTCACCTGCGAGCACAACTTTTGGAGCCTATACTCAAATGATATCCTTTATTATGCTCTCAACTCTGAGACACTACCCATCTTCCCTTATCATTCCAGAGCCAAGTACCAGACAACTAGGGAAAACTCCTATGATCTGACCCTGCTGAAATTACTCAAACTAGCCAATCATAAGCATGCCTACTGTGCCTTACCTGTTCTCTCCTGAGGAAACCACAATAAAAGCTTCTGTTTCCAGATGTTCCCTCTCAATATGCCTCCTGACTGTCCCCTTCCCAGGACCCACTCATTCTGATCTATGTGGCTCTCTGTGGTGTGACATAACCCCTCTTCTTGGGCCTTTGTCCCCCTAAAGGTGTGCTGAAAAATCACTGACATGAAGCAGACTACTGATTAACAGAAGAAAAGGCATACAAATTTATTTAACATGTGTACAAGAGAGCCTTCAGAATGAAGACCAAATCTCCCAGCGAGGTACAGAGGCTCATATACCATCTTGAGTTTACAGAAAGAATACAGACCCAGAGGATGGCCAGAAACACTAGTAGTGAGACAGTTTATGGGAGGAAGAAAGGAAGAGGTCTAGCAAATCTGACCTTGTTAGGTAGATGAAGCCTCACAGGTAGTAGCCCTCAGAGAGAATATACGGTCAATGTTTCTTTTCAGACTTCTTTGAAGGTGTCAGACTCTCAGTTAATCTCTCCTAGACTGGGAAAAGGCCTAAAAACAAAAAGTCTAACTGCATTAATAAATATTTTCTACAGATGCAAATTTCCCCCACAGAAGGCAGTTTTTTTAGTGGCAGGAGAAGTAAGAAGCTAAATGATATGCTGAATCTGTCAAACAGAATCAGGCCCTGTGGCAGTCATTTTAAAATATGTCAACGAAATATACTTTGGGGTAAAATATCTTTATTTCCTTCACAGTCATTTCCTCATCTTTTGACCTTATCATACTTAAATAATAATAAGACCTATTAAAACTCTTTCACTCTCTTTCTCTCCTTTCTTCCTTCTCTCCTCTCCTCCCTTTCGTTCTTTTGTTCTTTTTTTTAACTGACTCAATAAAATTACCTTCATGTCCTGACCTCTGGGCGAGGGATGAGGCTGATTCACATATTCTCTCAAACAATAAATCTAAAACTGCTTGAAGATAAAGGCCAGTTGAAGGACAAAATGTCTTCCATCTCCAGGGACCACACTGTCCTTACACCTTTCTCCTGGACTGCCTCCATAGTGGCTCAAGGCCAAGGTTAGTACCTGATGGTCATGGGACTTGCTTTATAGACAACACCTATTGTAAAACCTAAGAATGGTATTTGAGATCATTTTTAGCCTTTGTACTCTGGTGGATTCCAACTCCTACCCAGGCTCAGAGCACGAGGAAGTCCTCTACTAATCGCAGGACTGCCAGGAAGACAGTCTCAATATCCCCTGCACCATGACATCGTCAACCAATTGGCAGCTCCTAACCCTCTGCTCACCAAGTTCCTTTTAAAAACCCTATTCTCTGAATTCTCCTGGAGGTCTGTTTATCCTGCCCTCCTCACTTAACTACTTTGTAATATTAAACTCTTTCTCCATTATAACGGCTGCCTCAGTTTTGGTTTGGCAGAAACATTTTCTTTTTCTTTCCTTCTTTTATGAGTAGAGATATGCAGAAACCAGGAGGTTTTGTTTGTTTGTTTGTTTTTTGAGTTGGAGTCTCACTTTGTCACCCAGACTGAAGTGCAGTGGCACACTCCCAGCCACCGCAGCCTCAACCTGCTGGGGCTCCAGGGATCCTTCCGTCTCAGCCTTCCAAGTAGCCGGAACTACAGGCACGCGCCACCAGGCCCAGCTGATTTTTGATTTATTGTAGTGACGAGGTCTCGAACCTGTGGGCTCAGGCAATCCACTAGCTTCGGCCTCTCAAATTGCTGGGATTACAGGCTGAGCCACTGAGCCTGGCCAAAACCAGTAGGTTTTAAATGAACTATTATCAAAGTGTACTGTCTTGGCTGGACTATATAAAATACATTTTTAGCAAAATGAGTACTATGAATTTTGGATGGACATATGTTCTTTCATATTTAATAATCTTGCGTGTGAAGAAGCATTTCTAAAATCTGCCTTGAGTTATCTAAATTTTAGTTGAGTGGGTCAGTCTTCAAATATCAGTTATATTTTTAGAAATAAAGGAAAATTATTCACCAGAGCCCTTAAACAACAGCATATGTTCTTTCTTTCTTTTAACTATAAACAAATACCAAGTTTAAATGCAAACTTTGCTTGGCTGTTGTACAAAATATGGGTACAAATTTTTGAAATGGTACCAACCTTACTTTACCCTCAATTTAGAAAATGTAATGGTCAAAATTTGCTGAAATGGAAAATTCAAACAGTGACTTAACATTGTTTTTTTTTCCTCTGTGCGTTAAGAAAAGCCATTTCTAAATTAAATGTTTTCTTTTATCAATTGCAGAGAATATTCATGCTTTATTTTATTTATACTGCATACCATCTAAAACGTATATTTTAGCTTTTTGGGTTTGTTTTTTCTTGTTGATTTTCTCTTTCAACTGAAGTTTTAGCCCAGTTCAGTTTTACTTTTAACCTTTTATACTGTCCTCACTCATATTATCATTTATTTTTTAATTCCTCAATCTCCTATTTTCCTTGTTTCCTTATGATCTATTTAGCCCTTCTTTCCTTTTCTCAGGGAGCAGATACTCTCAAGCCTACTCATTCTCCCTTTTATTTATTTATGAAAATTTTTCAGGACTCTTACCATCTTCCAGTAATAATAGGAGTCCCAAGGGACACAAGGATGACCAAGACAATTTTTGTTCTGGAGCAGATGAGAGGAAGAATGAAAAGTCAATAATTAATTCAGGCAGAATGTTAAAATTGTTGTAATACAAGTAAGTAGCAAATGTTATTTGTAAGCAGTGGCCAGTCCTCCAAACTCAGAAGAATGGGATAAAGGATGTTTTCATGGAGGTACAGATGTTAGAGTGAAGCATTGCTTGATGGATGGAAATTTTCCGGAGAAACAAGAGAGAGAAGAACATCTGTGATCAAATTATCAGAATCCTCCAATCCAACATTATAAAACACTATAACAGAAGGTAAACTCAGAAAGATAGAATGACAGTAATAATAAATTTACTCACTTCCCACATCTGTAAGTCAATATTATCTGGCTTATCTTGTACTCTAGAAAGCTGCCTCTTGCGACTACTTCTCCATACTTCATTACTATCTTGGCTTCTGTTTGGTTTCATGTAGGGCGACAGACACTTAGTGACAACATAAGCACACCATGAGTATGATCCTAAGCAGGGAGTTAGAGTCTGAGGAGAGGTCCTGGGAGTGACCAATCCAGGATGTCCTCTTCCCATCAGGCTCCATGCCTAGGCGTGCTGGTCATGCTAAGGCAAAGTGGTCTCCACACCTGCTAACCATATCTTGCAACTATGCCTAGTAAATGGTCTCACTCACACTTCCTTGAGGCAGTCGGCCCCCCAGGCTGGTTCAGAGTAGATAGACCCTACCTGGGCCAATGCCTATAACCTTCAGTTACTTTTAGTTCACCTTTAGTTCATTATAATACTAAAAATCCCACCCCTAGAGAGAAATCACTGTCATTTTGTGTACACGCAACACATGTATAAGCATGTTCTCACACTATAGCTGCACACTAGAAACCCTACTCTTTTCATGCTTAACACCACACTCTGCTCTATATAAAATACTATATGACCTGTGTACCTTTGACAACCAGGAGTGGTTCTTCCTGTCCAGCTGGCCACTCCTGAAACACCTTCCCTATAAGCCCATTCCTGGACAAATCCCATATCTCTTCTGTTGTTGCTGGGTCATTTCTTTGGCTTCTCTGACACAGTGCCTTCCATTTTGGGTTATTTAAGGGTCCAACCCTATAGCTCAGCCAAGAGTTGGCAGTTAAAGTAGACAGAGTGTGGAAGAAGAGAATAGAAGGCACATTACTTCGTTACTCCCTTCCTAATTTCATGCAGATGTTCTGGTAGTAGCTATGTCCATCCAACTGCAGTTTCTCCCTAGATTGGGGTCTCTAACCCCGGGACCCCAGATCAGTACTGGTCCTTGGCATGTAAGGAACTGGGCTGCACAGCAGTAGGTGAGTGGCAGGCAAGCAAGTCCCCCCTTCTGTCAGATTAGTAGCAGATTTTCATAGGAGTACAAATCCTATTGTAAATTGCACATGCAAGGGATCTGTTGTGTGCTCCTTATGAGAATCTAATGCCTGATGATCCCCAACTCCTGCCCACCAATCCCTGTCCATGGAAAAATTGTCTTCCACAAAAACTATTCCCAGATGTCAAAAAAATTGGAGACTGCTTCCCTAGATGATCCTTCCTCCATGTTTCCAACTTTCACTGGATTCCAGTAACTTCTCTCCTCTGTTGTCTCTTTGATTCCAGGAATGGTGATCACTTTCCATTATTTCTGCTTCTAGGAGCCTACCCAAACCTTTATTTGGTCAAATCCCAGCTACACCTTTTAATGTTTCCCATAAACAATTTTCGTTTTAGCCATCTCAGATTTTCCTTCTAAATGTAAGTACCCTTACGACCTGGCAGGGAGACACTTAATCATGAATGACCTTTACAATATCAAATTTTTTTAAAAAGCTGTTTTAACCAGGATTCTATATAATCTTGGCTTTCTGCAGCTGTTTATATAAACAAAGAAATAAATGACAAAACTGGAAAAGTAATGATAGGAAACATGCAAAACAAAAAATGAAAACAAAAAAAATCTTTAAAATTTCTCTATGCCAAACAGGATTTCTGGGTCAACTCCGATTATGAAAAAAAGTAAATGAGGGGGCTGATTTATATTTTCATAACTAAATACAAAGTCTAGTAGAAACATTCACAGAGACACAAAATGGTTGAGTTTCTAGGTAGAGTGTATTATCAACCTAGAAACAGAGGTAGCAAGATACCATAACAGGGACTTTCTGGAAGATGTTTTTCTAGCTGTGTCCTTCTCTCTTCTCTAGTTGACTCTGGTATAATAACTGCCTATCTTGTTTATATAGAAAGACAAAAAATAACAAAGCTATCCAGAGTCAGCTGAAAACAGAAGATTAACTTCAAGAGATGGCTGAAGACTAGCTGAGATTATATATGTACATTTAAAAGCAGGCTGTTGGTATTCCAAATTTCTCCTCAAATCCCTTTTCCTGGAGGAAAATATCTCCAGGCCAGGTCATAGTGTACAGATGGTGAGTAAAATGAACAGAATCAAGCAAGCAGCCATGATTGCATCCTCATAAACTACTCTTTCTGAGAAGTGCCTCCAATTTGTTCCCTAAACTCACCTGCAATAGTATGTGAGGATCCTGGGTTTTTGCCTGGCTCCAAATACACATCACCAGTCAAGGTAATTATGACAGATAATATCTTATAACAAAGGGAAAATAAAATAACAATAACTGAGATCACTAAAAATCCCAAGGGTATGTGAGCCTTTGTGGGCATGTAATATATTTATATAATGAAACATCTGTGAGATTCAAGCATTATGAAAGAAAAATAACAAACTGAAGAGTCTACACTAGAGAAAGAGAATTAGTGAACCAGACTAATAGTGTAACTTAAGCATAATAATCACCTTTATAGAGA
Organism: Tarsius wallacei; assembly: GCA_963574415.1. Taxonomy (NCBI): domain Eukaryota; kingdom Metazoa; phylum Chordata; class Mammalia; order Primates; family Tarsiidae; genus Tarsius; species Tarsius wallacei. The sequence goes on along the minus strand of CAUYQG010060168.1, from coordinate 12,489 downwards.
TAAGAAAGGAATTGAAAATATAAAATAAAACAAGAAGCAGTTATATTATAAAAAAGAACCAAGTAGAACTACTGAATGTGAAAAATGTATATAATTGCTGAAATAAAAAAGTCAGTGGGGGAATTGAACAGAAGAATACTCCCAGCTAGCACATGCATCATTGAATGATAAATTATGACAAAAAAATTATTCAAATCACATCTGGAATAAAGGGAACTAATGAATGAAAAATAAAAAGATAATTTGAAATGAAGTAGCTATTGCTATACCTATTTGCAGGATCTGCCAGAAGGAGTAGATGAAGGGAATAAAATTTAAATGGGCAAAAATATTTGGCAAATAATGGTAGAGAGTTTTTCAGAATTAAGAAAATGCATACAAATATACAGATAAACATATTTCAATAAAATTTAAAAATATCATATACAAATTAAAAAACCTGCATCCAGGGAGCAAAAGCATTTTGCACACAAAAAGAGCATAGTAAATGGAAAAAGGCATGGAATAATATTTGCAAACCTCTATCAATAAATAAAAAAGAACATTAAACTTACCGTTATATTCACAATCACACTATCATTTAAAAGAAAAGTGAAGTAAGTATATTACCAAGTATATATTCATATAAGTATGAATAATAAAATTATTGAAATAACAAACAAGTCTTCATTTTAAACCACTTTCGGAAGAACCGCATTCATATACGGTGACAAGAATCTTTGCAATTACTTATTTATAGAAAATATCATTGAGAAAAAAATTAGTACATGTACCGTTCTATAAATAAGCAATGACTAAAAGTAATATAAAACATTATATCTACAAAAGTTTAGAACTAAAATTCCAAGCAAGAGGAAGACCAGCATGAATTCAAAACAGGCTATGGCATTCTCCAGTTTGAAAGAAAGGTACATTTTTAAAATATGTTTTAGAAACTGAGAGGAAAAAGTAAAATTAAGATGAGGCTTATTATAAGAGATGTAATTACTAGCAGTCAGACCAGAAAAATATTATTAGTATAAGCAATAGATAATAAAAGAGAAGAAATTAAAAATCATATTAAATAAGAGGCATAATATAAAATAGTAGAAATAAGCTCTAACATAGAAGTAATGACAATAAATCTATGTTAGTTTAACTTATCAATAAAGAAAGCCTTCACATTTGCTAAAAAGCAAAATTCAGAAATAAGTTGATTACAATAGAAAAATTTAAATTAAAAGATTCAGAAAGATTGAAAATAGAAGACAGAAAAAGATGTACTTGACATAATAAACTCAAATAAAACAAGAGTAGAATTTTACATTGACAAAATAGAGATGAAAGCAGAAAAAAATTAACAAAGACTTAATAAGACATCAGTAGAAAAGTTTTATAATGATAATTATATTTCATAGTTACCCACATGCACAATCTCAGAGAGAAAGAGCGAGAACTTCCTTATACTTGAGAGAAAATACACATTATTTTCTACCACATGATAGCTTCACAAAGTCATTAATAGAATAATTCTCAGAGAAAGTATAAAAAAACCCAAAGATTAAACATTCTAGAGTCTCTATTTTTCTGTACTGCTGTGAAATTACAAACTAATAACAAAAAAATGTAATTATAAAAACCCATATACATAGAAACTAAAATGTATATTAAATAGCTCTTTCCTTAAAAGAAAACTCACCATCCTCTATATAGGAGCAGTTAAAGCAGTTCTTGAAAGGATATTTATGACATTGAGTACATTCATGAAAATTATACAAACTATATATTACCCAGATATAAGTTTAGGAAAACATTCACAAAGCACTGTAGGCAATATTTTTAAACTCTTATAGAGGACATAAAAAGAAAACAAATTCAAATTGATTAATAGCCCTTATTCATAAATGAGAGACTCGTCATTGGAAAAATTACTTCTCTCCAAAGTGATTCATAAATTCAATGAAGATCCAATAAAATACTAGAATAATGAGGGAGTCTCTCATAGAGGTCCATAAAGGACCTGGTTTCAAGAACTTGGAAATAACCGGATTGTTCATCTCTGGGGAAGATGCTTAAGACAGAATACTATGTGAAGATCCAAGGTTATTGCTTTCCATATAGCAAAAGGGATTAAGAAAAATAACACAAAAAGACCTTCAAGACAAAATGTGATCAATTAATACACACAAAAAACTATATATTTTTTCAAAGCTATATGTTTATGTCATGCTGATAAATGTATTTAAGAGTTATATAAAAGAGGAGAAGAGGAGATAAAAAATAAAAAGAATAAGGATGAGTAATTAATTGGAATAATAATTTTTTTATATAAAGATAGGTTTGTGTAGATTGAGGATAGTAACATGGTATAAATGAAGAGTAAAACCAATCTGCGCACCAGAGTTACAATAATAACAATTTAAAAATAATGGTAAACATTTCATCCTCGACAACAAATTGAACTTTTTGTGTATGCTTAAAATCCCAGTTTCACTGCAACGTCACCCCTGAGAGATCTCCAAGTGGAGCGTATTCCTTCTTCACAGAGATTATGCAGCCCTCCCTTCATGACTGTTGCTTCTTCAGATGGTCAAGCTGCAGAAAGGAGGAGAGCAGGGAATCCACTCTAGTCAAGGCTACTACTAGGACTGGGGCAAGAAGGTCTCACCTAAAGGCCAACCTTCTGTACATCAGTCCAACCTTACCAAGAGTCTCCCTGTTCCAACTCTACATCAGGTTTGGCCATTAGGATTAGAAGTTTATCTTTTGTTTTTCTGTAATGTCTTGTGATTCTTCTTTATTGGTTTTTTATTATTTTTTTTTAGATCTGGACCTAAGGTTGAGAATCATGGATTAGAGGAAGTCAAATTTTACTCCAAAATAATTTGTTAAGTTTAAACAAAAAAGAAAAGAAAAGAAACCTTGCCAAAATGAGCTACTGGGAAACACACATTTTGTTTAGCAAGTCTACTTTTAAAATAAACTTTTCAATATGGTTTTCGTTTAGTTCCTAATTAAAATAAAAAAGAATACAATGTCTATTCTCTCAAATTAAAAAAAAAAAAAACTTGGCTGAGCGCAATGGCTCACGCCTATAATCCCAGCACTTTGGGAGACCTAGGTGAGAGGATTGCCTGAACCCACGGGTTGGAGACCAGTCTGGGCAACTTGGCGAGACCTCATCTCTACAATAAATTTAAAAAAAAACCCAGCCAGGCATGGTGTTGCGTGCCTGTGGTTCCAGCTACTTGGAAGACTTGAAGTGAAAGGATAGCCTGAGCCCAGTGGGTTGAGGTTGCAGTGGCCATGAGCATGCCACTGCCCTCAGCCTGGGCAACAGAATGAGACTCTGACTCAAAAAAACCCTCAAAAATAAAAAATAAAAAAACTCTTTGGGGAAATATTATGAGGGTACTTCATGCAGTAAAAGTAGTTACTTAGGAAAGCCTACTAATGTATAAAGATATAAATTTTATCATACATAGATTTCATTAAGTACTAATGAAATCAAAGAACTAGTAAGTGTTAATTCTGTTTTAATACTGATGTGGTGGGTTTTGAAAAAATACTAAGTACAAGAAATATTAAATTTGGTGATATTAAAATCTGGCATTGAAATTAAAAGAGATTAAGAATTTTTAAAGTTGAAATATATCTTAGGACTATGGTTCTAAAACCTGACATTATACATGATTCAATGAATTTCTTTTAAAAAAAATTCTATTTCCTAGACTTTAGCTAGACCAAACTACTGGGATAGCATGTGTAAAATATTTTAAAGGTATCTCAATTGCAACATTTTGTGAAAATTATCAAACATAGAGAAGGATTTAAAAACAACTTTACAGGAAATACACATATACTCATCACCAAGATTCTACAATTAACATTTTAGTATACTTGTTTTATCATACATTTATGTCCCTAGACATCCATCTTATTTTCTTAATGTATATCAAAGTAAGTTTTCTCCTCTTAAATACTTCAGCGTACGTGTCATTAACTAGAGTTCAAGATTTGTTTATCTTTCTTTTTATCTTTTCAGTTAAAATTAATATACAATGCAATATTCAATTCTTAGATGTACCACTCAATGAGTATTGTCACTGGTATCAAAGCTGGTAAAGATATATTGTCATTCCAGAGGTGCAGGTAGTCTATAATTCAATGTTCTGTTGAAATGCACAGAAACAAAATCACCCACGTCTTAATGAATGGTATAGAATGTCTCTCTCAAAATTTATGCTTACTACCACATAAAGATGGCTGTTGAAACTCAGCTCTCTCTTAAGGAAGACCAAGAATGTAACTTTATCCTAATAGCCTATCTCAAATCCCCCATTAGGAATTTTCCATTCCATGCAGTTGCAGAGAGACACATGCAGAGATAATCTCATAGATAGATACATAGATGCATTATACCTTTCATTGAATTTTCTTGCCTTGCAATCTAATTTACACTTTTGATCACTTATCTTAATCCATCACTCCCTGAGTGCAGAAGGATTATATCACGGAGTATAGTGCATTGTCTATACTAGGTCCTTAATATATGAGGATTGAGTTACTTAAATTTGAGAGTTAGGAATGGGGACACACTTCTTTAGTTCAGAGGGTCTTCCAATGTCCTTAGTAGATATTTGATTCTAACAGATATTACTGCACTTTTCTCATGAATAACTCAATTAGAATTCTAGTTTACAACAAATAAGTTATTTCTTGCTGTTCCAATTCTATAAAATAAATGGAAATTGCATTGGGGGAGAGACTAATTCAGTAATTTTTCTTAAAAACATTTATTCAATCAACAAAATGATAGATTGACCACCTGTAGAATGTTGCTTGCTGTAGTGCTTGAATTTTAGCCCTCAATGAACACTGTCAAGAAGCCCAAAACAGTGGTGTGAGAAATTTAGTTGCCATGTGAAAGGTGCAAACTAACCTAGGGCTTCTGTTTCCAGTGTCCTATCCTTGGCTCCTGACCTGGGGAGCTGATAGAGTGACTGGTATGCACAGGATTGTAATGAGTCAGTTTTCTCTTTACAGCTATGTAATTCCCAGTGACTTTAATTGGATTTGACCACATTACATGTGCAGAGGAGCAAATATACCCACTCAAGCACAGAAATTTGGTAATTATGCATTACTGCACCCCATCTCAGAGCTCATCTGTGGATAAATAGAGGCTTTCATTCAACAGAGCTATCAATCTGGCAGCTTTCAAAAATACTATATTCGTGTTAAAAAGAAAAATACCCAAAGGAAAATTGAGCAAAATATATCTGTTAAAATGTAAGAGTAGGTACGTAGGCTTGACTATAACTAACTGTGAATTATTTGGGGATATCTTTATATGAATGATGCTAAAAAGTAAACTGTGTTATGCTTTAAATAGACAATAAAGTGTTTATTTGTTAAAACAATATGGATGAAAAATTTTTATATTTGTTGTGTTCCATTTTTTAATTTAGCTCAATGTTCCCATCAAATTACATAACATTTCATATTCTGACATTTTTTAATATTCATTTCTGGCAAAAAAGAAAAGGAAAGCATGGTAAACATTCCTTTTTAGAAGGTTACACTGAGCAAAATGTTCTAAAATAAGCTATAAATGAATTAGCTCAAGGGTGAAAAATTCAATTTAAATAATAAATTAGAAACATATCAGAAATTAGATTCTTATGTTTTAGGGCGACTTTAAAAACTTATTTCCGCCCAAACCTGTTAATGCTGGCAATGTTATTATTCAATCATATTTAAGTTAAACTGCAAATTACTTACCAAGTATATATTTGATTTACATGCATTCCCTACTCATCAATTCTCTGATAAAATTAACGGCTAAAATGTTTTATTGATAACCATGTAGTAGATGAATCAGCCTAACCACTTTAATAGCTTAACCTCTGATTAAAACTCCTATAATCAATCCTTGACAAAGAAATATATCTTAGTTAAGTATTTCGAATGATGAGATGATAGGACCAGGTAATTGATAAAGCTTCAGTTACATGGCATTTGCAATGTAATAAAAGTTTATAAGAAAAGGCTTAAATAAGCTATGGAGATTGGCTATGTTCTGTGTTTTACTTAAATTCTTTGAAATGTTTTGAAGAATGTTTATAATGTCAAGCTGACTATATGCTAGTAACTGTGATTTCTCACTTGCAAATGGAGATAAGTAAATGTCAAAAATATAATGCCTATGCATCTGCTTAAATAACTGTAGGCTAACAGTTCCACTCACTCCAAAGCTGGTTATTTTGTTTACATCATGTGTATTCTTGAACTATCCCTTGGTAATTTTAGCACAAATTTCCTTCAAAGGAATCAAAGTATTATGTGTTGTTACTTATGTTTCAGTGGCTTTCATAATTATGTTTTTGAGGATTTCTTTTTTCGTTTTTTTTTAAAGAGAAATCATAAATGGAGGCTGTAGCAGAAAAATAACTCACCGTTTATGCAAAGATACCATATCAGATCTATTTTTTTAAATGGCTGCTAGGAAACTTACAAAAGGAAAATAGTTCTTTCATTGTTTAACTTTACCATCAAAGAAAACAGTTGCCCCATTGACAATCAAACACTATCCTTCATAACAAGATTGAAATGAACATAGGCTGGTAAGTAGACACTTAATAGATTCTAAAATGATGAATATAAAGGCTAAGAGTTCTAAAGCAATTGAGGAAAATATAAATTAGTAAAGAGAAATAGCTAGATGAAAGAGAAATAGTTTAAAATGGTCCTTCCTATATGGGATAGTTAAAGTAAAGCCCAGCTAAAGACACTATTCAAAAGTGGATTCTGACTGTGAATGAACACCAGTGGTCTAGTAAGGCCCATAATGGTTGTTAGTAAATCTTCTATGAGGTGACCTCTCTGGGCTGGGTGATAAGGCAGAGGGAGAGGGCAAAAGTCAAGGCCATACACTCAGGAAATACCATATCCAAAGAAGTTGCAAAAAAAGTGCAATGGAATTGTCTTTAACCAATTATTGATGTTTTAATGATTAAAAGAGATCAGCCTCCACCTCTTCCTTACAAAACAGGAGAATCAATGTGATTTGTGATTCATGCATTATCCTCTGGTGTATTCTGGAATTTTAAATAAATTTTTGCAACCATCCCTAACTATCTCCTAAAAGCCACTGTTTTTGCTCATCGTGTTGACAATGGAAACTCAAACTTGGAAAATTCTGGCTTGTGAGATATATATTTATATATATCTATATATTTAGAATTCAGGGCTACTGAGTGTACCGCTGTGGCATCACTTCCATAGTTGAGAATTTGAACCAAATGTACTACGTAACCTATACTAGATGCTTTTTCCACTTGTCCATTTTTCCTCTGAGTTCCACATCTGCCATGATGTGGGCAGATGTGTATTTAAGCTTATCAATGAGCTTCAGAAAAGCCACAGATCTTCTGTATGAAGCTGAAAGTCTTTGAGACTGTTGTGAGTCAGGACATATGTTTGTGGACAGCTGGTTTTTGTTTTGTGTGTGTGTGTGTGTGTGTGTGTGTGGGCAAATTTGAAGCACTTACTTCAAACTGGTATATTCTACCATATGGAGATATGGTTTCCAGCCAAAACATTTAATCAACAGTGAATCAAGATGACCCCGTCTTCACTTGTGCCACATGCAAGTGCTGAACACAGTGACAGAGTGAAGACAAGTGTACTTGCAAACTGGACCAGGTCCTTGCCCCTTCCCATCTGGTCATGAAAATGCCCAATCTTATTTCTACCATCCCCTCTCTGTTTCATTTTATTGCACTACATATGGAGATGAACGATGAATAGAGAGGAAAATACATTTGGGAACAAATAACACAATTTGGGTGGCAATACTTGCTCCCTATAGAACTAAACTGAGGCAACTTATCAGAAAGCAGAGAATAGGGGAACATGAAAAACATAATCTTCATAAGTACAAGTGTCTCATGGCAATTTTTATTAATGCTTTTTTTAAAGGTTGTGTCTATTAGCACTGAAAATTCCCTTGAGTTATAAAGTAATGTAAGAGGAATAGAAGGAGAACTGTATCCAAAAACCTATGATGCAATTGCGTATTTCTTGACATCATTCTAGTTTTGAAACATAATAAAAAATATGATAAATAAAAAATGTAGAAGTTATGGAACAAAAAAGAACAAAATATTCATTATGATAACAAGATCATTTCATGGAAGAAATCTCTTAAGTGATAATTTCAAAGACTATCATTACAGGTTACATATTCTCACAAAAAATAAGAGATTGGGGCAGTCTCTGTCACCCATGCCTGCTCTGCCGTGTCTCTCTATCTCTCCTCTTTTCTTTCTCTAATAAACTTTGTTTGGAAAAAAAACAAAGAAGAGATTGGCTATAACAACTAATATCAAAGGCAGAACAAGCCTCATTAATGAATCCCATGGTATTTCCATGAGCAAAAACAATCAGAAAGAATAAATATTGCCAATGCTAGTAAGGAAAAAATAAGTTCAAAAAAAAGTGTCTCCTTAAATTAGTAGCATCACCTTTTCTAGGATGCAAGGGTAACAGAATTATCAATAAGATCTACATTGATACATTTCACATTTTGTTAATCTGTTTATTCCCTTAATCCAAGTCTTAAAAAAAGTAATTTTGGCTTTTGACTAAATTTCTCAAGATCCAAGAAAAGATAACAAGTATACAGACTTTGAGACAAAGCATCAGAAGGTTTTATACCAATTCCATCTGTTTAATATTTAAAAATAGTAGAAACTCAATTTATTTGTTGCTATCATAAATCCAATTAAAAGGCACGTAAGGCTGTCAATTGTTTTTGATGATAGAATGTCAAATAATTGATTTTCTTGTCTTTTTTTTTTTTTTTTTTCCACTAAAATGAGTCGTGCAATAGCTTTGGGTAGGCATACCCCAAGAAAATGTGACGATGTTTCCCTAGGTTTTTTGCAAGCAAACAATCTTCAAGGATGGATTTCATTTAAAAAAAAATCATTGTGGTTAAAAAAATATTAATTACATGAAAATACACTCATGGATTGTGTGAAAGGCACATTTTAAAAGCAGTGTTCAGAAAGGACGTCTGTCTGCTTCAATCACTCCATTCAGTGAGTGGGACTGGTGTTCCTCTCAGTGGGAGCTGCCATCATCATGACACTTCGCAACAGGAACTCAGCTGGATGATGCAAACTAGGATGGAAAAGAATGTCTTTATGTTCAGAAAGCATCCCAAATCAGAAAGATTCCAAGTGGTAGTGAGAGTTCCATGATTTATCTTCAGAGGCAAGCACTTTGTTAACTGAACAAGTTCTAACCAGATGTTAATTGAGCATAAAATTACAAAACTTGGCTAGCACCATGGCAGATTGTAAATTCACTTGCTAAAGGATAAGTTGACCTCTGTGTCCTACATTTTACCAAGCATGATTTGGGGTGGTCTATAAATACCGAGTAAATGCAACTGGGAAATATTTGGAGTTCAAAATTACTTCTGAAAAGAAAATGTCACGTCTAGGCATATTTTCTCACTAGTATTTTAGTAGTATTAATTGTTACATTATTCTGCCACTTACAAAATACTTTTAAGATGTAGTAATACATTTAATCCTTGCTCTGACACTACAACTTGGGTATTTTTTTCCCTAAAAATCTGAAATTCAGCACGCTTTTCCCAAAAATCTGTGCTATGAAGTAACAGTGATTATATGAACCATATTCTTTGCTCAGAAATCTCTTTGAGGAAAATCTCCCTGAGGTTGTCCCAATACAATTTAACCTAGTTTGGTGAATCAATTCATATATACTCAATTTGAGTTAGGCCAACACTAATGTCAATAAAACCATTAATAGGCATATATTTATTTGATGCTTTGGATAGTAGTACATGCATTTTCATATCTATATGCACATATAGGGCCAGGACAGTAAAAAAGAGCCTTTTAATATCCTCACTAGACTCTATTCACCCTATTTGCTTCTTACCAGTTATCATATTGTCAAGTGAGTATCCAACATACTCTGCCTCCATTTTGACGTCATCCACTCTGTTTCCAACTACTTCCCTATTTTGTAGTTTCTGTCATCATCATTCTTTTGAAATGGCTCCCTCAAGAAAAATCACTGACCTTCAAATGAACATAGTCAAACATTTTGTCTTGGTTCTCATCTCTTGGCCTTCCTACATCTTTTGGTATTCTTACTGATTCTTCCTCTCTTGCTAATATTGTCCTTGATAAATCCTCTGTCTTTGTTCCCTATGAGTCTACTCTCTACCTCATGTGTTTGTATCTTTGCACCCACAATAGTAAACTCTTTACTGATAGGGAGGGGATGTTACTTCTAAACTAGGTAACCAGATTCAAACTCAATAGACTAGAACCAAACTGGCCTTTAACACTGAAAACCAGCTACTCTCTGACTTGCCAATTTCAGACAATGGGTTTGTCACTATCTTAATCATTTCTAATTTAACACTTTGTCTTTTTATCCTTCTGATTGCCAAGACCCACCAGTTCTTTCTTCATAATCACTATCTTTTCTTGTACCTAAAAAATACATTCAGATCCGAGTCCACAACCCTGAGCCATCGTCCACTCCGTCGTCATGGGAGGGGAGCCCCGGTCTTATGGAGAGCCACTATATCTCGAGAAACCTCAAAGTCTGGAAGCTTCCAGTTTTCCTCAAGGTCCTATCCCTCCAGGGTCACCCTGCACCCTGTCTCACCAGGGTAGCATTCTTCTGTCCACAGATGTCGCAGAGAATATTCGCCAGCATCCCCTGGCAGGTGCGGGGCCGGGCCTGGTCCCTCCTTCTCAACCTGGAGGAAGTCAAGGCACACACCATTGGACTTGAGCAGGTACAGCCCTTCCACACTATCTCAGAGCAGGACACTCCGGGCTGGCTGTGTCAGGAGCCTGGGTCTCCAGCTGAAGGGGTCTCCATCCCAGGGCGTGGTCCATTCCAAATTCTGAACACAGGCAATGATGGGGTTCCCGAAGATGAAGTGAACTCTGCTGACAATCCCTGTCTTTGGAACCAAGCCACGGATGGAGATTTCTGCAGGAGGAGAAAACATCCCATCTGTGCAGAAGCACTTTGTGAGGACGGCTGTGTGTGCTGTGAATCTTGTGTGTTCTGAGGCTGCTTCCTCCTCTTGTCCTTGGCCTACAGATGCTGAAGGAGCAGGGCAGGAGGACCTCATCAAACACCGAGCAGATTCACCAAGCTGTCAGCCATACTCTAACTGATCCTATGGAGTACTATGTCATGTAAAGCCTGTCGGAGACTAGGGGGTACCCGGGGAGATGGGGTTGTCCCAAAATATGGGCTCCAAAAGGATATGGGGAGGTTCCAGGGCAGAGCCTAGTGCCCCACCACAGGGGTGACAGAGTGAGCAAAGGCTCTCCAGGACCAGGAAGCTGTCAGCACAATGACTGAGCACTACACGGTTCTGAGCCCTGGGCCAGTGTTGGGCTGCTGAGGCCATAATACAGTGAGCTCTCAAGAGGACACCCAGCAGCCCACAACTTCATGCTGCATGATGGAAAGTGTTCTCAGGGACCAGCCACAACCCAGGGCAGGGAACCCCAGAAGGACACCCAGATCATGAGCTCAGGGGTTTCCCATGTATTACTGACAGAACACCCCATCCCATGCTGTAGAGGAAGGACATGGGGCTGCAGCAACTCTCTTCCTTGGCTGCTGTGAACACAAAATGGCAACCACCATGGAGGACCATGGAGCTGCTGCGCACACAGTCAAAAGCCCTCCAACTTCACAACGCCATACTGTCTCAGATATTCACCCTCTGATCTGAACACTGATGTCCACATACAGCCTGCAAGCCACACTTACTACTGGATTCTTCAGCACTGAAACCTGGAGGCCACTGGTGTGCCCTTTCACACAGGAAAGATTAAAGAAGGAACAGAGCACTCTCACAACACAAGACATTCCCTGAGAAAGGGGACCTTCCCTGAGAAAGGGGACCGAGACTTTTGACCCTACAGGGCCACATGTGGCTGTGAGACAAGTTTGGCTAAGACAAAGAAACCAGATCCAAAAGTTGACCTCCGTAGAACTCACAATCCAGGGCCATTCTACTCAGGGCCAACCCATAGGGACCGACAACGATTCTGGACTGCCAGGGGCTCATGGACTTGGGAGAAGGTGACTACAAAGGGGACACGCTGGAGACATCGATAGGGAAGAAGTTGCTTCTTGAGGTGCTAGCGTGTGGACAGAGGACTTCACAGGTGGGTTCAGAAACACACAACTTCACATACAAGGGCTAGACCATCGTGAGAACAAGTTCAATTTTTAAAAAAGGACCCGCCTGAACAATATGTCGACATGACACCAGAGATATTTCCATTTCACTGCCTGAAGATTTTATCAGAACATATTCTAACAGGCAGATAACCCAAAAAGGTTGCAGCTTACCGGGTGGATCCTCTTCACCTAGATTTCAATTTCTTGTGAGGGTTTGTGAGACAAAACAAAATGAACGAC